>JASANA010006684.1:0-58470 GCA_030248095.1 Ptycholaimellus sp. GST1_10
AGGGAAGCAAGACCTGCTTGTTCCATGACGTAGAGATGGTGCTGCCGCTCTGACTGACCACCAGGGTCTCCGTCTTCCGTCGCACCCCGTCCGCTTCGTCCAGCAGATTGCCCACCAAAAAGGTGGGAATAGGGAAGAGAGACCTGCTTGTTCCATGACGTAGAGATGGTGCTGCCGCTCTGACTGACCACCAGGGTCTCCGTCTTCCGTCGCACCCCGTCCGCTTCGTCCATCAGATTGCCCACCGAGTGGGAATAGGGAAGAGAGACCTGCTTGTTCCATGACGTAGAGATGGTGCTGCCGCTCTGACTGTGCTCCAGGGTCTCCGTCTTCCGTCGCACCCCGTCCGCTTCGTCCAGCAGATTGCCCACCAAGTAGGAATAGGGAAGAGAGACCCGCTTGTTCCATGACGTAGAGACGCTGCTGACTACCGTACTGACCACCAGGGTCTCCGTCTTCCGTCGCACCCCGTCCGCTTCGTCCAGCAGATTGCCCACCAAGTGGGAATAGGGGAGAGAGACCTGCTTGTTCCATGACGTAGAGATGGTGCTGCCGCTCTACCCCAGGGTCTCCTCTTCCTCCACCCCTCCCTCTCCAGCAGAGCCCCAGGGATAGGGAAAAGCCCCCAAGACCCCCTGACTGACCACCAGGGTCTCCGTCTTCCGTCGCACCCCGTCCGCTTCGTCCAGCAGATTGCCCACCAAGTGGGAATAGGGAAGAGAGAACTGCTTGTTCCATGACGTAGAGATGGTGCTGCCGCTCTGACTGACCACCAGGGTCTCCGTCTTCCGTCGCACCCCGTCCGCTTCGTCCAGCAGATTGCCCACCAAGTGGGAATAGGGAAGAGAGACCTGCTTGTTCCATGACGTAGAGATGGTGCTGCCGCTGACTGACCACCAGGGTCTCCGTCTTCCGTCGCACCCCGTCCGCTTCGTCCAGCAGATTGCCCACCAAGTGGGAATAGGAAGAGAAACCTGCTTGTTCCATGACGTAGAGATGGTGCTGCCGCTCTGACTGACCACCAGGGTCTCCGTCTTCCGTCGCACCCCGTCCGCTTCGTCCAGCAGATTGCCCACCAAGTGGGAATAGGGAAGAGAGACCGGCCCCCGGGGGCTGCTGTTCCATGACGTAGAGATGGCCTGCTGCCGCTCTGACTGACCCCAGGGCTCCTCTTCCCCACCCCGTCCGCTCTCCAGCAGAGCCCACAAGTGGGAATAGGGGAAGAGAGACCTGCTTCCAACGTAGAGATGGTGCTGCCGCTCTGACTGACCACCAGGGTCTCCGTCTTCCGTCGCACCCCGTCCGCTTCGTCCAGCAGATTGCCCACCAAGTGGGAATAGGGAAGAGAGACCTGCTTGTTCCATGACGTAGAGATGGTGCTGCCGCTCTGACTGACCACCAGGGTCTCCGTCTTCCGTCGCACCCCGTCCGCTTCGTCCAGCAGATTGCCCACCAAGTGGGAATAGGGAAGAGAGACCTGCTTGTTCCATGACGTAGAGATGGTGCTGCCGCTCTGACTGACCACCAGGGTCTCCGTCTTCCGTCGCACCCCGTCCGCTTCGTCCAGCAGATTGCCCACCAAGTGGGAATAGGGAAGAGAGACCTGCTTGTTCCATGACGTAGAGATGGTGCTGCCGCTCTGACTGACCACCAGGGTCTCCGTCTTCCGTCGCACCCCGTCCGCTTCGTCCAGCAGATTGCCCACCAAGTGGGAATAGGGAAGAGAGACCTGCTTGTTCCATGACGTAGAGATGGTGCTGCCGCTCTGACTGACCACCAGGGTCTCCGTCTTCCGTCGCACCCCGTCCGCTTCGTCCAGCAGATTGCCCACCAAGTGGGAATAGGGAAGAGAGACCTGCTTGTTCCATGACGTAGAGATGGTGCTGCCGCTCTGACTGACCACCAGGGTCTCCGTCTTCCGTCGCACCCCGTCCGCTTCGTCCAGCAGATTGCCCACCAAGTGGGAATAGGGAAGAGAGACCTGCTTGTTCCATGACGTAGAGATGGTGCTGCCGCTCTGACTGACCACCAGGGTCTCCGTCTTCCGTCGCACCCCGTCCGCTTCGTCCAGCAGATTGCCCACCAAGTGGGAATAGGGAAGAGAGACCTGCTTGTTCCATGACGTAGAGATGGTGCTGCCGCTCTGACTGACCACCAGGGTCTCCGTCTTCCGTCGCACCCCGTCCGCTTCGTCCAGCAGATTGCCCACCAAGTGGGAATAGGGAAGAGAGACCTGCTTGTTCCATGACGTAGAGATGGTGCTGCCGCTCTGACTGACCACCAGGGTCTCCGTCTTCCGTCGCACCCCGTCCGCTTCGTCCAGCAGATTGCCCACCAAGTGGGAATAGGGAAGAGAGACCTGCTTGTTCCATGACGTAGAGATGGTGCTGCCGCTCTGACTGACCACCAGGGTCTCCGTCTTCCGTCGCACCCCGTCCGCTTCGTCCAGCAGATTGCCCACCAAGTGGGAATAGGGAAGAGAGACCTGCTTGTTCCATGACGTAGAGATGGTGCTGCCGCTCTGACTGACCACCAGGGTCTCCGTCTTCCGTCGCACCCCGTCCGCTTCGTCCAGCAGATTGCCCACCAAGTGGGAATAGGGAAGAGAGACCTGCTTGTTCCATGACGTAGAGATGGTGCTGCCGCTCTGACTGACCACCAGGGTCTCCGTCTTCCGTCGCACCCCGTCCGCTTCGTCCAGCAGATTGCCCACCAAGTGGGAATAGGGAAGAGAGACCTGCTTGTTCCATGACGTAGAGATGGTGCTGCCGCTCTGACTGACCACCAGGGTCTCCGTCTTCCGTCGCACCCCGTCCGCTTCGTCCAGCAGATTGCCCACCAAGTGGGAATAGGGAAGAGAGACCTGCTTGTTCCATGACGTAGAGATGGTGCTGCCGCTCTGACTGACCACCAGGGTCTCCGTCTTCCGTCGCACCCCGTCCGCTTCGTCCAGCAGATTGCCCACCAAGTGGGAATAGGGAAGAGAGACCTGCTTGTTCCATGACGTAGAGATGGTGCTGCCGCTCTGACTGACCACCAGGGTCTCCGTCTTCCGTCGCACCCCGTCCGCTTCGTCCAGCAGATTGCCCACCAAGTGGGAATAGGGAAGAGAGACCTGCTTGTTCCATGACGTAGAGATGGTGCTGCCGCTCTGACTGACCACCAGGGTCTCCGTCTTCCGTCGCACCCCGTCCGCTTCGTCCAGCAGATTGCCCACCAAGTGGGAATAGGGAAGAGAGACCTGCTTGTTCCATGACGTAGAGATGGTGCTGCCGCTCTGACTGACCACCAGGGTCTCCGTCTTCCGTCGCACCCCGTCCGCTTCGTCCAGCATATTGCCCACCAAGTGGGACTAGGTATGAGTCTCGTGCTTGTTCCATGACGTAGAGATGGTGCTGCCGCTCTGACTGACCACCAGGGTCTCCGTCTTCCGTCGCACCCCGTCCGCTTCGTCCAGCAGATTGCCCACCAAGTGGGAATAGGGAAGAGAGACCTGCTTGTTCCATGACGTAGAGATGGTGCTGCCGCTCTGACTGACCACCAGGGTCTCCGTCTTCCGTCGCACCCCCCCCCCGTCCGCTTCGTCCAGCAGATTGCCCACCAAGTGGGAATAGGGAAGAGAGACCTGCTTGTTCCATGACGTAGAGATGGTGCTGCCGCTCTGACTGACCACCAGGGTCTCCGTCTTCCGTCGCACCCCGTCCGCTTCGTCCAGCAGATTGCCCACCAAGTGGGAATAGGGAAGAGAGACCTGCTTGTTCCATGACGTAGAGATGGTGCTGCCGCTCTGACTGACCACCAGGGTCTCCGTCTTCCGTCGCACCCCGTCCGCTTCGTCCAGCAGATTGCCCACCAAGTGGGAATAGGGAAGAGAGACCTGCTTGTTCCATGACGTAGAGATGGTGCTGCCGCTCTGACTGACCACCAGGGTCTCCGTCTTCCGTCGCACCCCGTCCGCTTCGTCCAGCAGATAGCCCACCAAGGGGGTATAGGGAAGAGAGACCTGCTTGTTCCATGACGTAGAGATGGTGCTGCCGCTCTGACTGACCACCAGGGTCTCCGTCTTCCGTCGCACCCCGTCCGCTTCGTCCAGCAGATTGCCCACCAAGTGGGAATAGGGAAGAGAGACCTGCTTGTTCCATGACGTAGAGATGGTGCTGCCGCTCTGACTGACCACCAGGGTCTCCGTCTTCCGTCGCACCCCGTCCGCTTCGTCCAGCAGATTGCCCACCAAGTGGGAATAGGGAAGAGAGACCTGCTTGTTCCATGACGTAGAGATGGTGCTGCCGCTCTGACTGACCACCAGGGTCTCCGTCTTCCGTCGCACCCCGTCCGCTTCGTCCAGCAGATTGCCCACCAAGTGGGAATAGGGAAGAGAGACCTGCTTGTTCCATGACGTAGAGATGGTGCTGCCGCTCTGACTGACCACCAGGGTCTCCGTCTTCCGTCGCACCCCGTCCGCTTCGTCCAGCAGATTGCCCACCAAGTGGGAATAGGGACGAGAGACCTGCTTCCGTTCCATGACGTAGAGATGGTGCTGCCGCTCTGACTGACCACCAGGGTCTCCGTCTTCCGTCGCACCCCGTCCGCTTCGTCCAGCAGATTGCCCACCAAGTGGGAATAGGGAAGAGAGACCTGCTTGTTCCATGACGTAGAGATGGTGCTGCCGCTCTGACTGACCACCAGGGTCTCCGTCTTCCGTCGCACCCCGTCCGCTTCGTCCAGCAGATTGCCCACCAAGTGGGAATAGGGAAGAGAGACCTGCTTGTTCCATGACGTAGAGATGGTGCTGCCGCTCTGACTGACCACCAGGGTCTCCGTCTTCCGTCGCACCCCGTCCGCTTCGTCCAGCAGATTGCCCACCAAGTGGGAATAGGGAAGAGAGACCTGCTTGTTCCATGACGTAGAGATGGTGCTGCCGCTCTGACTGACCACCAGGGTCTCCGTCTTCCGTCGCACCCCGTCCGCTTCGTCCAGCAGATTGCCCACCAAGTGGGAATAGGGAAGAGAGACCTGCTTGTTCCATGACGTAGAGATGGTGCTGCCGCTCTGACTGACCACCAGGGTCTCCGTCTTCCGTCGCACCCCGTCCGCTTCGTCCAGCAGATTGCCCACCAAGTGGGAATAGGGAAGAGAGACCTGCTTGTTCCATGACGTAGAGATGGTGCTGCCGCTCTGACTGACCACCAGGGTCTCCGTCTTCCGTCGCACCCCGTCCGCTTCGTCCAGCAGATTGCCCACCAAGTGGGAAATAGGGAAGAGAGACCTGCTTGTTTCTTGACGTAGAGATGGTGCTGCCGCTCTGACTGACCACCAGGGTCTCCGTCTTCCGTCGCACCCCGTCCGCTTCGTCCAGCAGATTGCCCACCAAGTGGGAATAGGGAGAGAGACCTGCTTGTTCCATGACGTAGAGATGGTGCTGCCGCTCTGACTGACCACCAGGGTCTCCGTCTTCCGTCGCACCCCGTCCGCTTCGTCCAGCAGATTGCCCACCAAGTGGGAATAGGGAAGAGAGACCTGCTTGTTCCATGACGTAGAGATGGTGCTGCCGCTCTGACTGACCACCAGGGTCTCCGTCTTCCGTCGCACCCCGTCCGCTTCGTCCAGCAGATTGCCCCCACCAAGTGGGAATAGGGGAAGAGAGACCTGCTTGTTCCATGACGTAGAGATGGTGCTGCCGCTCTGACTGACCACCAGGGTCTCCGTCTTCCGTCGCACCCCGTCCGCTTCGTCCAGCAGATTGCCCACCAAGTGGGAATAGGGAAGAGAGACCTGCTTGTTCCATGACGTAGAGATGGTGCTGCCGCTCTGACTGACCACCAGGGTCTCCGTCTTCCGTCGCACCCCGTCCGCTTCGTCCAGCAGATTGCCTACCTTCAAACCTAATCCCTTTCTGTCTTTCGAACCCTGAGCACCAGTTGGGAGGGGCCTTCTCGAGCAGGGCATCGTTGGCGTCCACGAGTCGTTCCAGCAGCTCTTCGGCTGAGCGTCCGCCGGCCTCGCTGAGGTTCAGTCGGACTCCGCTGGCTCGAGCCACTACGTTTACCAGTCCCAGAGAACGACCTGCCTCCACCTCAAATGCCCATCTGCTTCTTGCCTCTATATATTACTGCTCTTCATTTTACTACTCCTACTTGAATACCGCTGTTGCTTGAAGCATAGCAAAATTTTACTAAAGGGAATTTAGAGTGAAAACATCACACTCTTTCATGACCACCTGCTCAGCTTTAACCATCTTGTGATGGAGAATCAGAGGTCAAATTTTACGGTCTATTGACTGGAATTATTTTAAGCGGAACCTTGAGCAACTCGGAGAAAACGGGAAAGGATTGGACGAGTTCGTAAAGCTCGCCGCGCTTCGGGAGGGCATTGCTGGCTCGAACAGCAGCAACTACGCTTCCCATGAAATCCTGCACCAAATCTTTCTCTCTTTATTGACATCTGGCTTTTCAATCCTCTATAGGAATGAACAAATAATTTTGCTAAAATTAATAAAAACTTTGAGGCAAACAAAAATAGTGCTAAAACAATAAATTACCTGTGAGTGCTTCTTGACAGCTTCCTCCTGCTCTGATGAGCTCTGGGGTTCCTGCTGGCTGGTCATTGCAGAGCTTTTTAGTAACCACTACGATTCAACCAATAACTTTTGCAATTCTCTTTAACGCTTGCTTTCATCACGTAGCCTGTTTCTGCTGTTTTGCGCACATCAAGAACTGCGCAGTTTTGCTTGCTTGCGTTTCATAGGTAGGTATGGTTACTAATTTTTTTCTCCTTGGAAAATAAAATATAAATTGAATAGACTAAACTGAATTAATTCTAAAAAATAAAAACATTGAATAATTGAATTTATTAAAAACGGCAATGGGTCTATGAAAAGAACAACTGCACTATAGATCACACATTAATCACGCCCAAACGAAACCCCGCACATGGAAAGCTCAGATCGGACACCATTTTTGGCCCAATGAATTAGCTGACACGTAGAAGACCAAAACCACAATCGTTGAGCTGTATTAGAAACATGAACATCGTTGTGTGCTGTTGGACAAGAATGAGTCAGCATCAGATGACTTGAATGGCCTTGGCATGACCTACGTAGAATACGGCCCCGACCAAATTCACCATACCAGCTGCAATGATGCACCGTTTTCGACATTTATTTGGACGACAATCGGAAAAAATTAAAGAAATTAAGAAAAGATTAAGAAATTATAGAAGAAATTAAGCCAACTTTTCCGCTTCTTAACTTCAGTTCGTTATGTAAATGCATAGATTGAATTTATTTTAGGATTTTAGCTATGCAACAGGGTACAGCCTTTATCACTCCAGCAAAATTCAACAGATCTACGCTCTCAAGCCTGACATCTTGTTCAGAAAATTAAAAAACCAATCATTAGAAAATAATTTCTCACCGATAAGGAAGACAGGCCACCAACGGCCGGAGCTTTCGTGGACGAGGCTGGCGGTCATGGGGCCGACGGCGAGGCCGGGCAGCGTGGCGATGGTGTTGGCGATGGCAAACGTCACCCCTGCCAGTCTCGGCGCCACGTCTGCGTGGTTGGACAGGTGCCCCGCCGCGTTCAGCGCCAGCGCACCCATGCTCAGCGTCACGAAGCTGCAAATCAGGTTTTTGGGGCTGAATTGGGGTTCTTTACAATCAGGTCATTGTCTAATACTGCGTGCACATCAGTTGAGCTGATTCACTATATCGCTATTGATCGGAAATACTAGAGGCTAATCATTGTTATGGGCGAAATTGTCCAAAAAAGGTAGTAGGGTGGCGTACAAGATGGCAGTGTAGATGTGGGAGATGCCGGCGAAAATGAAGAGGCAGAAGGCGGGGATGACGAGGCCGAGCCCCGTGAACAGTCGCCGCACCCCAATCACCGACATACCGCGCCTATTCACCAACCCGTCCGCCAAATGGCCCACGCCTGTCAACCAGCTGCCTTTACACAAATATGAATCAAACACTGCAATAAAATTATTTTGCGCTTTTTCGAGAGCTACGCAGTAAGTCCAACTTTTAGTGTACCATTTGTTGCTCCATTTTAGCTCCAACGAGGCCATGAAAACGGGCATCGAGGAAAGAACCAATAGAAGCAGCGGAGTTGGCGAGGTAGGGCAGGGCTGCCATGGAAATGCCGTGAGGATCCGCTCGTAGGGTGGTGGCCAGATAGGTGGGCAGCCAGTGCATGATGATGTAGCTGGTCCAGTTCATCGCAAAGTGTGCCGCATAGATGGCAAGCAGGGGGCCCGTGAACAGCAGCTGTCTCCATTGTCGCATGGGATTCGTGCCCTAGAAAAGGGCTTAGAGGAAAGAACCAATAGAAGCAGCGGAGTTGGCGAGGTAGGGCAGGGCTGCCAAGGAAATGCCGTGAGGATCCGCTCGTAGGGTGGTGGCCAGATAGGTGGGCAGCCAGTGCATGATGATGTAGCTGGTCCAGTTCATCGCAAAGTGTGCCGCATAGATGGCAAGCAGGGGGCCCGTGAACAGCAGCTGTCTCCATTGTCGCATGGGATTCGTGCCCTAGAAAAGGGCTTAGAGGAAAGAACCAATAGAAGCAGCGGAGTTGGCGAGGTAGGGCAGGGCTGCCAAGGAAATGCCGTGAGGATCCGCTCGTAGGGTGGTGGCCAGATAGGTGGGCAGCCAGTGCATGATGATGTAGCTGGTCCAGTTCATCGCAAAGTGTGCCGCATAGATGGCAAGCAGGGGGCCCGTGAACAGCAGCTGTCTCCATTGTCGCATGGGATTCGTGCCCTAGAAAAGGGCTTAGAGGAAAGAACCAATAGAAGCAGCGGAGTTGGCGAGGTAGGGCAGGGCTGCCAAGGAAATGCCGTGAGGATCCGCTCGTAGGGTGGTGGCCAGATAGGTGGGCAGCCAGTGCATGATGATGTAGCTGGTCCAGTTCATCGCAAAGTGTGCCGCATAGATGACAAGCAGGGGGCCCGTGAACAGCAGCTGTCTCCATTGTCGCATGGGATTCGTGCCCTAGAAAAGGGCTTAGAGGAAAGAACCAATAGAAGCAGCGGAGTTGGCGAGGTAGGGCAGGGCTGCCAAGGAAATGCCGTGAGGATCCGCTCGTAGGGTGGTGGCCAGATAGGTGGGCAGCCAGTGCATGATGATGTAGCTGGTCCAGTTCATCGCAAAGTGTGCCGCATAGATGGCAAGCAGGGGGCCCGTGAACAGCAGCTGTCTCCATTGTCGCATGGGATTCGTGCCCTAGAAAAGGGCTTAGAGGAAAGAACCAATAGAAGCAGCGGAGTTGGCGAGGTAGGGCAGGGCTGCCAAGGAAATGCCGTGAGGATCCGCTCGTAGGGTGGTGGCCAGATAGGTGGGCAGCCAGTGCATGATGATGTAGCTGGTCCAGTTCATCGCAAAGTGTGCCGCATAGATGGCAAGCAGGGGGCCCGTGAACAGCAGCTGTCTCCATTGTCGCATGGGATTCGTGCCCTAGAAAAGGGCTTAGAGGAAAGAACCAATAGAAGCAGCGGAGTTGGCGAGGTAGGGCAGGGCTGCCAAGGAAATGCCGTGAGGATCCGCTCGTAGGGTGGTGGCCAGATAGGTGGGCAGCCAGTGCATGATGATGTAGCTGGTCCAGTTCATCGCAAAGTGTGCCGCATAGATGGCAAGCAGGGGGCCCGTGAACAGCAGCTGTCTCCATTGTCGCATGGGATTCGTGCCCTAGAAAAGGGCTTAGAGGAAAGAACCAATAGAAGCAGCGGAGTTGGCGAGGTAGGGCAGGGCTGCCAAGGAAATGCCGTGAGGATCCGCTCGTAGGGTGGTGGCCAGATAGGTGGGCAGCCAGTGCATGATGATGTAGCTGGTCCAGTTCATCGCAAAGTGTGCCGCATAGATGGCAAGCAGGGGGCCCGTGAACAGCAGCTGTCTCCATTGTCGCATGGGATTCGTGCCCTAGAAAAGGGCTTAGAGGAAAGAACCAATAGAAGCAGCGGAGTTGGCGAGGTAGGGCAGGGCTGCCAAGGAAATGCCGTGAGGATCCGCTCGTAGGGTGGTGGCCAGATAGGTGGGCAGCCAGTGCATGATGATGTAGCTGGTCCAGTTCATCGCAAAGTGTGCCGCATAGATGGCAAGCAGGGGGCCCGTGAACAGCAGCTGACTCCATTGTCGCATGGGATTCGTGCCCTAGAAAAGGGCTTAGAGGAAAGAACCAATAGAAGCAGCGGAGTTGGCGAGGTAGGGCAGGGCTGCCAAGGAAATGCCGTGAGGATCCGCTCGTAGGGTGGTGGCCAGATAGGTGGGCAGCCAGTGCATGATGATGTAGCTGGTCCAGTTCATCGCAAAGTGTGCCGCATAGATGGCAAGCAGGGGGCCCGTGAACAGCAGCTGTCTCCATTGTCGCATGGGATTCGTGCCCTAGAAAAGGGCTTAGAGGAAAGAACCAATAGAAGCAGCGGAGTTGGCGAGGTAGGGCAGGGCTGCCAACGAAATGCCGTGAGGATCCGCTCGTAGGGTGGTGGCCAGATAGGTGGGCAGCCAGTGCATGATGATGTAGCTGGTCCAGTTCATCGCAAAGTGTGCCGCATAGATGGCAAGCAGGGGGCCCGTGAACAGCAGCTGTCTCCATTGTCGCATGGGATTCGTGCCCTAGAAATGGATGTTCTCTTGCAGAGTGAGTGGCGTTGTTGGCAGAGGGTAGTAGAGACACTAGGAGCTAATGGTGCTTTGGGGAGAACCAATTTTGCCCAGAAAAAGGGAGCACGTGAAAATGAAATTTTGGGAAGACGTGTTAGGGCTCCCATTTTTCTTACCTTATTAATCGTCTGAATTTGATCCAATAACACGGCCTGGATATATCGCACAATTTACAAAATGATTTAAACTATGTGACTTGAAACATAAGGATTTTAATGTTTAGAATACCAAGCACCTATGAGAAAGCACCGCTAAATTTTATTTTCTACTTAAAAACATCCTATTTCTTCCTAAGTTACCTAGTGTAGGTTAACTTGTACGGGTATAGATAAAATGTGTCAACTGCAACAGAGATTCAGAGGCACCTGTTTGGGCGGGGCATTGGAGGGGAGGGTGAGCGAGGGGTCGGCGCGGTTGAGGAACCAAACGGCGCACCAGGCGAAGCCCAGTCCTCCGCAGATGAGGAAGGACAGCTCCCAGGCGAAGTGCGGGCTTACAAAGGCCGCCACCGTCTGGCCCACCGACCCCGCCGCCGCCAAGTACCTACAAACAGCTCCACCCATTACCTGCCAGCATGGAGGTGTATTTAATATGGAGCGATCACTCTTTAACATGGGGACGGGGGCTAAAATGCGAAACTCCAAAAGTTATAACACAGGGGCCGAAAATGACTTTTTGTTGAAGGCTGCTGTGAGCGCTAGGAAGCACCTACAGAGACGTTCTTGGGCTTAAAAAAATCCGAACAAATTGAATCGTACAGCTGAGAAGTCTGTTTTGCTAATACATGGCTAGGTAAATAGCTATACTTCCAAATGTGACCCGGGATTAAATTTTACGATTTCCGATGCTTTGATACCTACTCAATTGCCTAATATTTCTTTGAAATATAACTTTCTAAGGGTCAGAAACCATTTTAACACAACAATAGTTCAGTTATATTGGTCGTCATACTCAATTGGTCCAATGACCAAATGACCTGATGTTACAATTATAGTTAATTACCTTTTACAACACAGGGGAGTTTTGAATATTACTTTATAATGTGCAGGTATATAAAGTGATTGCTCAATATATAGAGCTCGCTGCTGCCAGCTTAGGGTAGGTGGAAACATGTATGAAGATCGAACTTGCTTAAAGATCAAATACGTGAAAAACCACCTCCACGGAAATGGCTAATTTTTTGCACATTGTTAGGGGTTGGTGAAGTAAGCGTGCCGGCTGAAGCCGTTTTTTCACTTTTGACTAAAAATTTTGAGGAAAAAAAATCCGAAATTTCTTGTGTTGTAGCATAGGGAAAAGTAGAAAAAAAATCGAGAAAAATTCAATTTCGATTTTCCTGTTTTCTCCGCTCAGCAGTGGAAGCAAATAACTAATATCAAAAATTTAAGCAAGAAAAAATGGGCAAAATCGATGTTCTATGGCGCGCGCTGCCCAAAAACTACTTAAGTTGGTCATTTTTGAAGGTTTTCGGAGGATTTCCACACATTTTTATGAATTTAAAATTTTTCCCACATTTAGGACCCCGATTTTTGAAATCTACGGCCAAAAATTAACCCATAGTCTAAACAAATATTCCATATTAATAAAAAAAAGTTTTAATTAATTTTTACCCCACCAAAAATGATTAATTTGTTCAAATATTTTTTCACTAATATGCCTAGAACACTTAAAAGCTTAATATAGAGTATTAATTATGATTATAGGTCAATTTGGGGGCGTAGATTTAAAAAATTGAGGTCCCAATTGCCAGAAAAATTCTAAATTATGAAATTTAGGAAAAAAGCCTTAAAAACCCCCAAAATGAGCATTTTTTGGTCGGTTTTCGAGCCACGCGAAACGACGCGGACAGTTTTGACGGTCTATCTTGGCCTTAATTGATGTATTTTATCATAACAGAGCCACAGTGGTGCCCGCCAGTGCCCGCCATAAAATTTCCCTAACAAACTTGCCCAAAAACTGGCATTTTGGGAAGCTCCCAATGGTTAAGCATAGCAAACTTTCGAAACAAATTTCTCAACACTAGAGCCGATTTGCGCCAAACCAATGGTGGTTGCAAGCTTACTTCGGGGATACCTACCCATGCTTAAAATATGAGCCAAATCGGTGGGGGTGGTTCTACGCGTAATAGGCCTTTAACATGTATAGAAAAGCAACCCAGCTTGCCTACAAACGTTAACTTAGCGGGTTGCCCTATAAATTGCTTTCTGACTTTGAATTAATCTTAGTTACCAAACAAATAACAGAAACATCGCAGAGTTAAGTAACTATATAAACGGTTATATAACTGGCTTTAGTCTATTTTAACCTAATTTAGCCCATTTTTCGCAGTCCATAACTCATTCAATCCTCATATTTAGGAAAAACGAATTACCATCCCAGATGCGCCAGAAAAACATGTATCCAATAAACATAATAATATGAGAAAACGACAAGAAAATTTTTTCGCCATTTTCCAAATGTAGGGGGAAAAATAGTGCACCCTGGGGACACATTGAAAAAGTTTTTTTCTTTCAGCTCTAACAAGACGTACGTTTTTTTGGGAAATGGTCAAGCTCTGTGCACTATCTTCAGAGAAAACCGCATTGAAATCCATTGAACTGAGCAAAAATGGCGTTGGTTTCTGATGACCACTTTTCAACCCGTCACACCCCCCCGTCGTAAATTTATAACGCTTTTCCTTCCATATTATAAATGATTATAACACGTTATAAATCATTTATAATCTTCTTGTTCCATGGTGGAAAGCGAAATAGATTCAATGATCGACCAAAAGAGAGGGGAAAATAGAGATGGCAAAATAGAGAGAATGAAAGATAGAGAAAGAAGGGTGGGAAAAGAAGATAGTGGGAGATGGGAAAGAGAAGGTGAGCAAGAAAAAGAGCAAGGGGCACCCGAAAGCCCTCGAGCGGTGCTCCGGGGTGATGACGTCAGCGAAGAGGGTGTAGATGGTGGGCAGGCCCAGGCCCTCGCCGAGGCCCAGGATGACTCTGGTGAGGATGAGGAGGTGGAGACTGCCGGCCACCAGCGGGGTGAGCAGCGTCGCCGCGCTCCACATCAGCACCACGCAGAACAGCAGGCGCCAGGAGCCGAACTGACGCCCAGCACAACTCCCCACTATCTGTACCAGATTTCTTTGGCCCTTTTTGCTGCCGGACAAAAGGGTCGCGGCCAAAAGTGCTCGAGTCTGGAGGCTTTTCTTTGTAAATATATTTGCTCAGGAACTATTCCTACTGCCATCTAGATTATCCTATCCATTTGAAGGTTCATCCCAAAAACCTCTCCATCAAGGTAGCAGGCAACCTGAACTAGGGCACTAATGCAAACAAGCATGAGGAAAGCATAATTTCTGATCAATAGATCGGGAGAGATCTCAACTCCGAAAAGAAAAAGGCAGACCTGAGAGGAGATGTATCCGGCGGGGAAGGCGGACAGGACCCAGCCCTGCTGGTGCAGTGAGTAGCCGTGCTCCCGGGCGAGGCCGAGGATGGCGACGGGCATGATGACGCGGTCCGCGGCATTGATGAAGTTGGCCAGGCTGCACAGGGCCACCAGACGCCAGTCGGGACTGGCCCACAGCTCGCGCCAGCCCATTCACTCTGACGGCTCCTTTGGCCTCATGAGCCCCTTCGTCGGCTGTATTGCCTGGACTGACAATGAGTGTTTGGGCATGATTTGGATTTGGGTGAAATATTTTCTGGAGAATTACAAGCAGTATCTTGAAAAGGAGCGAAAGAGAGGGGTATAAGTTAAAATATTTATTATATGACCATAAAAGGCTATAAAAATGCCAGGAAGCTTATATGAGGCATTATTTGCATTCCCAGATTTAATTGATGGAGGTGATACGGTGATAAAAATATGTGATAAAGCTGGCAAAGCCTATGTAGTGTCAACCTCCGTCAAAAAACAAACTCTTCAGCAATGATTTGGTCCAAACATTTACTTTGCATGAGCAGGAAGAAAAAACACAAAAAACAGCAGGGTAGACTCAAGGAGGATTTTTTGATTGCTGCTGAACGGTCCTCCTTTGCAGGAGGAGGTATGGAATGGTGGAGGTGTGGGCGGGCGTGAGCCAGGGGAGCCAGAAAGCTCGCAGTAGGGGATGCGAGGCATCCTTGAGGAGGAAAGGTTCGGAGTGGAGCAGCTCCCAGTCCTGACCCTGCGAAGCGTAGTCTGGCTCAAGCTCACTCCTCCACGGAACCTGCAACAATTATCTATTATTTTTATGTTTCTTTTTTGTTTCCTTATTCTACAACATTTCTGATACAAATTTAGCGGCAAATTACTGGAATTTGGCTTCGACGAATTTCTCGCTTTCTTCTCGCACAGGCTTTCTGATATTGTACCTGGAGATCAATGAGGTAGTGGCAGTGAGCCAGGGGCACATAGTGCCTGGGCTCTTCCCGATTCTCGTCGTTTTGATCCAGTGGTACTCGCCGGCTTGCCTCTGGCAAGCTCAAGTCCTGAAAATCAGTCGCTTCATTCATTCCTTCCAATGTAGCCTCATGAATGGCGATAGTAACACCTCAGGGAACTTGCCGGGCAGGAGGCCTTTGAACTCGGAGCGGATGAAGTCGATGCGGACTTCGGAGCGGTTGCGCAGCATCTCAGCCACCTGCAGAAACTTCTTGGTGATGAGGGAGCGGGGCAAGGGGGAGGGAGGAAGGGGAGGAAGGGGGAGGGAGAGGGACGTCTTGGGTGGGGTTGCGCGGGGAGTAGTGGCTGGGCTGTCCGCCCACCAGCCCCGCGTAGGAGGGCAGGAAGAAGGAGCTGGGAAAGCGGTGCCACTCCTTGCCCACGCAAACCTTTAACGGCAGTATTCTCTCGGTTTTTCTATCACAATTTTTGTCATTTTTTACAGTTTTCTCAACTGCAATATTTTTTCGAACGAAACAAGAACGAAGCAGGTCAGTTTATCCAGCCATTAGAGCCAAGGGCATCGTTTTACACCTAGTCGATTGGTCCAAAAATATCAAAAACACAACTAAAATTTTTCGACGGCTTTTTAAAAGCCCAACCTGAATGGGCTGACCGGTGGCAGTTGGCGGTAGCCGGCTGAGATGCTCGCCCAGGTGCATGTAGACATCGAAGGGGGCGTGGAAGTTGCGATACTGACTCACGCAACGCGCACCGCAGAGCAGGCTGAACACCCCCAACACCGCCGCTACCCCGGCACCGCCTAGCCACCTGTAAGTTGGATTTCACTTCTCTGCTTAGGGTTGTGCAGAGGGATATGTTTGTGTCTATTTCAGGAAACGGCCTACTTTGGCTCTGTCTGTCTAGGCCAGGGGATACTACACATAAAGAAAGCCCCCATTTTCGGGTCACAATTGAGCCTTTTTGTTCAGTCCTTGGCTCATAAACCATCATACAAGCCCAGTTCTCGACATTTTGATTCATTGCTTCGCCAGGTCTTTAATTGTGGAATGAACCTAAGCGGAGTGTGGAGGAGGCATCGCTTGGCCAGCTTGTGCAAGGCGTCCAAGGCCACCGCAGCAGACAGGGCGATGAGCGGATAGGCGGGGAACAGGAAGCGCTCCTCCTTGTGCGGCTGGCGGAAGAAGACGGCGAGCCAGACCAACAGGCCCAGGTTGGCATAGGCCACCGGGTACCAGCTGCTCCAGGGGGTCCCGGCTTCTGACAAGGCATCCTCCGACTTCTTCCCATCCTGACATTTAGGGCTCATTCCAGTGGGTCATTATGAGGGAGAAAAAGATGGGAACCTGACTATGGACGAGGTTGAAGAGCAGGGCACTGGTGGGCACTGCCAAGAGGGCCAGGGGATAGGCGAGATTCCAGTTGAGCAGGAGGTTGAGCATGTAGTAGCTCAGGGGCTCGGTGCCGTACAGCTCGCTGCCACTACCTCCGAAAACGTTGTAGAGGAGGATGTTCAGCGGAGCGAGGACCTGGACAGATTTTGAATGACAGCTTGGTAGCTAGAGAAAGTGAAACAAAAAGGGCGACAATCTTGCCATAGAAGTAGGAGTCGATGGCGAGCAGTAGGGCGCACAAGGGAAGGCCCACGGACAGTGCATAGGCCAGTAGACGTCGCCATTGTCCTGCATTTTCTTTCAGCAATTTTGCATTTTCAAAAAAAAATATTAAAAAAACATAAAATTGAATAAGAAAATGTGAAAATGGCAACCAGCGGCGAGGAATGAGAGGAGCAGAGGCAGGGAGAGAAGGGCGGCAAATGGCCAGCCAACTAGGGCTGAAAGGGCCACAGAAGCCACGGCGCCCAGCCAGTAGCCCTCCAGCCAGAGACCCAGCATTGCACTCGTGCAGACCTCAACAAAGCTTTCAGCTCATCTGGAAGATGTTGGCTTTTTTATGTTTTTCAGCGGCAAAGCTAGAGTATGGTGGCATTTTATCTTTTTCCTTTTGCGCTGGTCTTGCAAGAGGGTGCTGGCTGTTGTTTGGTGTTGCTGGCTGTTTTGAGAGCTATATCTTAGGACATCAAGCAGAATTGGAACGTATTTTTTGGACGACATTTCTAATAAATCCAAAAAAGCCGAATCTAATGCTTATTTATGATAGCAAATCAAAAATTAATGAAAACCATAGCAAAGGAGGAGGGCAGGAATGCAGCAGCGGCGGTGAACATGCCGGCGCTGAGAGCTGTGAATAAGACGTAGAGCCTCCCAATCCCGTTGCCCCACCGCTTGCACACCGCCTAGCATCAGCAGTCGGCAACTGAAGTATATGGAAGGATGCTAGTCGGAATGGACCTTGTAGAGAAAGGTTTCGGCCAGTGCGCAGATGATGCTGAGGAAGCAGCGGAGATAGAAAAACGTCGTCACCTTTGTGTGCGGCAGGAGAACCTTAAAAAACACTTCTTCTTAGCTTTGATTGCTGTATACAGGAAAATTTCATGTTATGGACTACTGGGTGCGTGAAATTTACAAGGGTGTGCTGAAATGCTGGGTGGCAGCACAAAGTAAACCTTTCTTAATATCCTTTGAATTCCCTATAAATTGTGTCTGCATCATTTCGTAAAATCAGCAGAAATTTCAATTTAGAGCGAGCAGTGCTAAAACAAGGTGTCAGTTGTCACAAAGGTAAGATTGCCCTGTTACTATCAACCCATTCCCCTTCCCCTGGAAAGAGTGGAGGGAGTACCTGGAATAGACGGACAGGGGCAGCATGTAGGAGGATGTAGGCATAGGATCGGATGGCGTAGAGTGGGCTGTACTCCCAGGTCTGGAAGCCGGAGCCGTAGAGGAGGAAGTGGAGCGGCTCCCAGTAGTTGATTCCTGTTCCCCTGGAAAGAGTGGAGGGAGTACCTGGAATAGACGGACAGGGGCAGCATGTAGGAGGATGTAGGCATAGGATCGGATGGCGTAGAGTGGGCTGTACTCCCAGGTCTGGAAGCCGGAGCCGTAGAGGAGGAAGTGGAGCGGCTCCCAGTAGTTGATTCCTGTTCCCCTGGAAAGAGTGGAGGGAGTACCTGGAATAGACGGACAGGGGCAGCATGTAGGAGGATGTAGGCATAGGATCGGATGGCGTAGAGTGGGCTGTACTCCCAGGTCTGGAAGCCGGAGCTGTAGAGGAGGAAGTGGAGCGGCTCCCAGTAGTTGATTCCTGTTCCCCTGGAAAGAGTGGAGGGAGTACCTGGAATAGACGGACAGGGGCAGCATGTAGGAGGATGTAGGCATAGGATCGGATGGCGTAGAGTGGGCTGTACTCCCAGGTCTGGAAACCGGAGCCGTAGAGGAGGAAGTGGAGCGGCTCCCAGTAGTTGATTCCTGTTCCCCTGGAAAGAGTGGAGGGAGTACCTGGAATAGACGGACAGGGGCAGCATGTAGGAGGATGTAGGCATAGGATCGGATGGCGTAGAGTGGGCTGTACTCCCAGGTCTGGAAGCCGGAGCCGTAGAGGAGGAAGTGGAGCGGCTCCCAGTAGTTGATTCCTGTTCCCCTGGAAAGAGTGGAGGGAGTACCTGGAATAGACGGACAGGGGCAGCATGTAGGAGGATGTAGGCATAGGATCGGATGGCGTAGAGTGGGCTGTACTCCCAGGTCTGGAAGCCGGAGCCGTAGAGGAGGAAGTGGAGCGGCTCCCAGTAGTTGATTCCTGTTCCCCTGGAAAGAGTGGAGGGAGTACCTGGAATAGACGGACAGGGGCAGCATGTAGGAGGATGTAGGCATAGGATCGGATGGCGTAGAGTGGGCTGTACTCCCAGGTCTGGAAGCCGGAGCCGTAGAGGAGGAAGTGGAGCGGCTCCCAGTAGTTGATTCCTGTTCCCCTGGAAAGAGTGGAGGGAGTACCTGGAATAGACGGACAGGGGCAGCATGTAGGAGGATGTAGGCATAGGATCGGATGGCGTAGAGTGGGCTGTACTCCCAGGTCTGGAAGCCGGAGCCGTAGAGGAGGAAGTGGAGCGGCTCCCAGTAGTTGATTCCTGTTCCCCTGGAAAGAGTGGAGGGAGTACCTGGAATAGACGGACAGGGGCAGCATGTAGGAGGATGTAGGCATAGGATCGGATGGCGTAGAGTGGGCTGTACTCCCAGGTCTGGAAGCCGGAGCCGTAGAGGAGGAAGTGGAGCGGCTCCCAGTAGTTGATTCCTGTTCCCCTGGAAAGAGTGGAGGGAGTACCTGGAATAGACGGACAGGGGCAGCATGTAGGAGGATGTAGGCATAGGATCGGATGGCGTAGAGTGGGCTGTACTCCCAGGTCTGGAAGCCGGAGCCGTAGAGGAGGAAGTGGAGCGGCTCCCAGTAGTTGATTCCTGTTCCCCTGGAAAGAGTGGAGGGAGTACCTGGAATAGACGGACAGGGGCAGCATGTAGGAGGATGTAGGCATAGGATCGGATGGCGTAGAGTGGGCTGTACTCCCAGGTCTGGAAGCCGGAGCCGTAGAGGAGGAAGTGGAGCGGCTCCCAGTAGTTGATTCCTGTTCCCCTGGAAAGAGTGGAGGGAGTACCTGGAATAGACGGACAGGGGCAGCATGTAGGAGGATGTAGGCATAGGATCGGATGGCGTAGAGTGGGCTGTACTCCCAGGTCTGGAAGCCGGAGCCGTAGAGGAGGAAGTGGAGCGGCTCCCAGTAGTTGATTCCTGTTCCCCTGGAAAGAGTGGAGGGAGTACCTGGAATAGACGGACAGGGGCAGCATGTAGGAGGATGTAGGCATAGGATCGGATGGCGTAGAGTGGGCTGTACTCCCAGGTCTGGAAGCCGGAGCCGTAGAGGAGGAAGTGGAGCGGCTCCCAGTAGTTGATTCCTGTTCCCCTGGAAAGAGTGGAGGGAGTACCTGGAATAGACGGACAGGGGCAGCATGTAGGAGGATGTAGGCATAGGATCGGATGGCGTAGAGTGGGCTGTACTCCCAGGTCTGGAAGCCGGAGCCGTAGAGGAGGAAGTGGAGCGGCTCCCAGTAGTTGATTCCTGTTCCCCTGGAAAGAGTGGAGGGAGTACCTGGAATAGACGGACAGGGGCAGCATGTAGGAGGATGTAGGCATAGGATCGGATGGCGTAGAGTGGGCTGTACTCCCAGGTCTGGAAGCCGGAGCCGTAGAGGAGGAAGTGGAGCGGCTCCCAGTAGTTGATTCCTGTTCCCCTGGAAAGAGTGGAGGGAGTACCTGGAATAGACGGACAGGGGCAGCATGTAGGAGGATGTAGGCATAGGATCGGATGGCGTAGAGTGGGCTGTACTCCCAGGTCTGGAAGCCGGAGCCGTAGAGGAGGAAGTGGAGCGGCTCCCAGTAGTTGATTCCTGTTCCCCTGGAAAGAGTGGAGGGAGTACCTGGAATAGACGGACAGGGGCAGCATGTAGGAGGATGTAGGCATAGGATCGGATGGCGTAGAGTGGGCTGTACTCCCAGGTCTGGAAGCCGGAGCCGTAGAGGAGGAAGTGGAGCGGCTCCCAGTAGTTGATTCCTGTTCCCCTGGAAAGAGTGGAGGGAGTACCTGGAATAGACGGACAGGGGCAGCATGTAGGAGGATGTAGGCATAGGATCGGATGGCGTAGAGTGGGCTGTACTCCCAGGTCTGGAAGCCGGAGCCGTAGAGGAGGAAGTGGAGCGGCTCCCAGTAGTTGATTCCTGTTCCCCTGGAAAGAGTGGAGGGAGTACCTGGAATAGACGGACAGGGGCAGCATGTAGGAGGATGTAGGCATAGGATCGGATGGCGTAGAGTGGGCTGTACTCCCAGGTCTGGAAGCCGGAGCCGTAGAGGAGGAAGTGGAGCGGCTCCCAGTAGTTGATTCCTGTTCCCCTGGAAAGAGTGGAGGGAGTACCTGGAATAGACGGACAGGGGCAGCATGTAGGAGGATGTAGGCATAGGATCGGATGGCGTAGAGTGGGCTGTACTCCCAGGTCTGGAAGCCGGAGCCGTAGAGGAGGAAGTGGAGCGGCTCCCAGTAGTTGATTCCTGTTCCCCTGGAAAGAGTGGAGGGAGTACCTGGAATAGACGGACAGGGGCAGCATGTAGGAGGATGTAGGCATAGGATCGGATGGCGTAGAGTGGGCTGTACTCCCAGGTCTGGAAGCCGGAGCCGTAGAGGAGGAAGTGGAGCGGCTCCCAGTAGTTGATTCCTGTTCCCCTGGAAAGAGTGGAGGGAGTACCTGGAATAGACGGACAGGGGCAGCATGTAGGAGGATGTAGGCATAGGATCGGATGGCGTAGAGTGGGCTGTACTCCCAGGTCTGGAAGCCGGAGCCGTAGAGGAGGAAGTGGAGCGGCTCCCAGTAGTTGATTCCTGTTCCCCTGGAAAGAGTGGAGGGAGTACCTGGAATAGACGGACAGGGGCAGCATGTAGGAGGATGTAGGCATAGGATCGGATGGCGTAGAGTGGGCTGTACTCCCAGGTCTGGAAGCCGGAGCCGTAGAGGAGGAAGTGGAGCGGCTCCCAGTAGTTGATTCCTGTTCCCCTGGAAAGAGTGGAGGGAGTACCTGGAATAGACGGACAGGGGCAGCATGTAGGAGGATGTAGGCATAGGATCGGATGGCGTAGAGTGGGCTGTACTCCCAGGTCTGGAAGCCGGAGCCGTAGAGGAGGAAGTGGAGCGGCTCCCAGTAGTTGAACACTTCGTCGCAGTCCGACACTGGGCTCCAGATCCCTGCCGACATGCGCAGGCTCACCAGGATCTATAGGGCCCCCACTCTTACATTCATCCTCATTCTTGGGATTGAAAGGGGGCATGGGAACCTTGAAGGCTGTAGAGATGCTGGGCACCCAATGGGCAGCATCGTCCAAGGCAGCCTCCCAGTAGAGCTTCCGCTCTGGACCGGCTGGAGCTGGCCTGACCTCCTCCTGCTCCGCCGCCTGTTTGTTAAGAGAGCTTTACAGACAGGTTCAAAAGTTGGTTGCCGAAAAATTTTGACCCCCCCCCCTTTATATTTTTTTCCGAAACGAGACACCTCGCAGGGCATCAAAAGTCTTAGAATTGTGCTTCGCTTCGAAAAAAAATATAAAATGGGGAAGTCAAAATTTTTCGGCAACCACATTTCTGAGACTTTCGATTTTCTCATTAAAGCTCTCTTGAAGGTAAGGTATTGGTAAAGCTTCCATTCCTGTTAGCATGGTTAAATAAATAAAACATATTTAATTTATTATTTTAATTTTGCTAATTCAAAATGATATTTTGTGCTATTATTTTTTTCATATCTATACTTATGATTACCATTCAAATAATTTTTAAACTAGCATCACTATTTACAATTTTAATGCTACCAATGTCATTATTATACTTAATGCTTTGAAATTTTGTTAAATACATACATCTGACATGATAATCAAGAATTGGGATCGAACCTTGCCGGAGGATGAGGGAAGACTGGCGGGTCGGGAGCCACGAGCCTCAGCCCTCCGCACAGCAGAGAGGGTCGTTTTTCGCGTCATGTTCTTTTGCTCCTAGCAATGCGCCGCCCATTCTCTCCACCGCCCATCACCTCTCCCAGCCATCATCCGGCTCATCGTCTATCCGCCTGTTCACCGATCCGCTTCCACTTTCCTTTTCAGAGGCGTCCAGATAATATCCGCAGCTTCCAGGTCAGTCGGCAGCTGGAGGCAAAGGACAGGGCAAAGGAACGTTTACTGAAAACATGACAAGCACCAGGCAGGCAAGTCAAGGAGCGGACATGAGGAAATCAATTGGCAGCCCTGGCCATGTCTAGCTGACGCTGTTTCTCCTCCTGCTCCAGCCGCTCAAGGGCCAGACTCAGCTGAGCTGCTTTCGGCGCTCTGGAGTCCAGCATTTTCACGTACTGCTGCAAGTTCCCTAGCTCTTTTACCCGACTTCAAGTTATCAAAATGTCATAAAAAACGACATTCTAGAGCAAGAGACCATTTTTATAGTAAAATTTACTTTTATAAATTCAAATCAAGACAACGAAAAGGAAGCAGGAAGAGGAGGACCTTGACAATTGCCAGACTAGAGACGTTCTGAGCGGCGATGATGTCGGAGAGCTGGGGCTGAGGATGGAGGGCGTCGTGGAGGCGGACCAGATCGGCAGCCTCACTCAGCCTTCCATCCTCCAGGAGGTGGAGGAGATAGCCTCCGGCCTCCTTCACCAGACAGAGGTAGAAGAGGAGGCTGGCCTGATGCCGAGTGGACCATAGCAGGTCCCAGGCACCCTTCCGGGCCACGTCCTGTCAAATCATTATTTCAAGCACTGTTGCAAAATTGAAGAAACGAACAGAGTGCAAGTAAAGAGACAGATAGCGAAACAAAATGAAGGTGGGAGGAGAAGAAAAGAAAGGCAGAGAAGGAGGCAGGACCTCGAAGATGGTCCTGGAGAGGCGGATGAAGGCGGGGTCGTCCGGATGGAACTGGACACAGGCCAAGTCCAGCAGATGACGATGCCGATGAAGGAAGAAGGAGGAGACAACAAATGCAGAGAAGGAGGCAGGACCTCGAAGATGGTCCTGGAGAGGCGGATGAAGGCGGGGTCGTCCGGATGGAACTGGACACAGGCCAAGTCCAGCAGATGACGATGCCGATGAAGGAAGAAGGAGGAGACAACAAATGCAGAGAAGGAGGCAGGACCTCGAAGATGGTCCTGGAGAGGCGGATGAAGGCGGGGTCGTCCGGATGGAACTGGACACAGGCCAAGTCCAGCAGATGACGATGCCGATGAAGGAAGAAGGAGGAGACAACAAATGCAGAGAAGGAGGCAGGACCTCGAAGATGGTCCTGGAGAGGCGGATGAAGGCGGGGTCGTCCGGATGGAACTGGACACAGGCCAAGTCCAGCAGATGACGATGCCGATGAAGGAAGAAGGAGGAGACAACAAATGCAGAGAAGGAGGCAGGACCTCGAAGATGGTCCTGGAGAGGCGGATGAAGGCGGGGTCGTCCGGATGGAACTGGACACAGGCCAAGTCCAGCAGATGACGATGCCGATGAAGGAAGAAGGAGGAGACAACAAATGCAGAGAAGGAGGCAGGACCTCGAAGATGGTCCTGGAGAGGCGGATGAAGGCGGGGTCGTCCGGATGGAACTGGACACAGGCCAAGTCCAGCAGATGACGATGCCGATGAAGGAAGAAGGAGGAGACAACAAATGCAGAGAAGGAGGCAGGACCTCGAAGATGGTCCTGGAGAGGCGGATGAAGGCGGGGTCGTCCGGATGGAACTGGACACAGGCCAAGTCCAGCAGATGACGATGCCGATGAAGGAAGAAGGAGGAGACAACAAATGCAGAGAAGGAGGCAGGACCTCGAAGATGGTCCTGGAGAGGCGGATGAAGGCGGGGTCGTCCGGATGGAACTGGACACAGGCCAAGTCCAGCAGATGACGATGCCGATTTTCGTCCAGATTCCGAGCCAAACTTTCCCCACTGAAGGCCGGCGGCTCTTCCGGGTCTCTGCAGGCATATAGGTCCAATTTGTCATTGTATTTTCCGAAAAAATTATCGAAATATCTGAAACAATTGGGAATAATTTTGTGGTAATTATATTTGGAAGTAAATGTATGTGATGAAGTGGTGGGAGAAAGAAGGAAGAGGCGACACCGATGTGGGACTGGAAAGAGGGCGTTGAGGATGCGATCGCGCTCGGAGTGTTCAGCATCCCGCAGCTTCCCGTCTGGCTCCCTGACCAAAACGCTTCGCTCGTTTCGCTCCAGCCCAAAGGAGGTGTCCGCGAAGATAAACTTGTGCGGCTCCATGCCCGCTGCAAAAATTTCGCATTTATTCATCAAGCCACCATTTTAGTAAAAAATTTAGAAGATTTTTCCGCAAAAATTAAATCTAGAACTTTAAAAAAATTGATTTTTGGACAATTTTTTGGGCAAAAAAATGTAATTTTTTTTTGAGAATTAGTTGACCGATTTCAGGGTCCTCGGCGAGGAGGCGGGAGATGGGCGGGCGAGGGAGGCGAAAGGGCGGAGGCTGGAGGCGCCGGCCGGCTTGCTCCTGGGCGCTCTGCTGCAGCTCCTGCACCTGGTATGCTGTAGCCAGTCGATAGAAGGCCCGTTCTGGCTCGCTTTGAGGCCTGGGAAACATTTTGTTGGCATTATTCTGGGCTTGCCTCGAAGGCCTGTAGAAGCTGCGAAAGAGGACAAACAAGACTATGGGAAGGCCTGAATGAGCATGCTTGATGGAAGGGGGATGATGACCTGGGTGGAAATACTTTTGCAGGCTCCAGGCCGGTAAGACTGCGTAGGAGGCGCTGAGTGTTGGGGGAGCTGAAGATTCGCTCCGCATTCACCTGGCAGCAGAAGCAGGCTTTTGATAGACTTCTTGGGACCGTGAGATTCGCAACCTTTTCCGAGTTGAAGCCCCAGAGGGAGCAGCGTCTTTTTAATTCTAGCAACACCGCCAATCTCTTCACCATTTTCCCCCTTTTGCCTCTGTAGCTGGCATCAGGTTAAAGAATTGGCTCTTTCCCAGGGAGAAAACTTCATCCAAAATATTTCAAGAATTTTTCCTAGTGTGACAGGACAAGGACAACGCAAGAGGTTGCCTAGCCTAGTTCCCAATTTTAATCCAGTGAAATTTGTTGCACAGATGGAGCAGTAAGCTCTGCCCAAGGAAGGTGCTAGGTGAGAACTGGTGCCTAGCTTCAGGTTGAAAGGAAAGCTGCCAGATTGCACCTCCCCACACGCAGCCTTAGCCGTTCACAGGCCACCGTATCCTTCACATGCGCAAAGACTGCCACTGGAGACCTTTGTCCTTCCGCCTATTCAAAAAATAGCACGCTTCCATAATCTGGAGATCGTGCACAAAACTCTCTGATCAAATTACTCAAAGCTGAAACTGAATAAAAGATTAAAGGAGTGATGATTGAACAATCACAATAAAATGAAATTGAAGAAATGGCCAGGGCGCAAGAAGAACAGGGGCTGATCACAGATTATAATGAGCACGGTTGAGCTGGCTGCTGTTTGGATGAGTGGCAAGATTGCAAGCGTACGACCCCGTTACCATGCCATACAGCCGTTGCTCCTCTGCTAGAAATGTCCAGCCACTTTTTCTCCGCAAACCTCAGACAGAGTGAATGTGCCGTGGACAGGACCAGTGCGCGAAAGTGTAATCACAGAAAATGCCCCCCCCCGAATCCACACAAGAAGACATGGACACGGAGGCTAGTGCGTGAAGAGTTTTGGTCGGAACCCAGGCCGCTCTTTCAGCTCCCAACTCGCACTGCTGCATCTGCCAGCGTAGGCTGAGTTCTAAAAGGACCGTTTTCGCGCTTTTTCTGCCAGTTGCCCTTTCAACCGCAAAACATCCGCTCACCTGGTCGAGGGGACGTTGGCGGATTTTAGCAGTTTGCTCCTTGACCTTTCTACTGGAAACTTGGCGCTTGTTGGACTTGCACATAGCATCCTGAAAAGCCAGACATTGATGACATTCTGACAGGGAACTGCTACACACCTGCCAGGCTTGCCTCTACAAGACATCTCGTAGTAGTTCCTGGAGTTGCTCAGAAATTTCAAAGCAATTGCCGATAGGGCTTAAAAAGACTGAGCAATTTTGATTCAAACTGATGACCATTCAATGATAACAAAATAATACCAGCACCAGCACCCAAGAGGGCAATAAAGTGGGCCTCACTCGAAAGTTGTTGGTGAGGAAGGCGTAGAGGAAGGGGTTGCCGGCGACGTTGAGGTAGGGGAGCATGTGGATGGCCACTTGAATTAGGCGAAGCCAGCTGTGCGTCTGATTGGAGGGGAGGAGGCTGAAGGTGGCCATGAGATTCTGCAGCCAGTAGGGCGTCCAGCAGGCCAGGTAGGAGGGCACCAGCACCATCCACCAGCAACCCAAGAGGGCAATAAAGTGGGCCTCACTCGAAAGTTGTTGGTGAGGAAGGCGTAGAGGAAGGGGTTGCCGGCGACGTTGAGGTAGGGGAGCATGTGGATGGCCACTTGAATTAGGCGAAGCCAGCTGTGCGTCTGATTGGAGGGGAGGAGGCTGAAGGTGGCCATGAGATTCTGCAGCCAGTAGGGCGTCCAGCAGGCCAGGTAGGAGGGCACCAGCACCATCCACCAGCAACCCAAGAGGGCAATAAAGTGGGCCTCACTCGAAAGTTGTTGGTGAGGAAGGCGTAGAGGAAGGGGTTGCCGGCGACGTTGAGGTAGGGGAGCATGTGGATGGCCACTTGAATTAGGCGAAGCCAGCTGTGCGTCTGATTGGAGGGGAGGAGGCTGAAGGTGGCCATGAGATTCTGCAGCCAGTAGGGCGTCCAGCAGGCCAGGTAGGAGGGCACCAGCACCATCCACCAGCAACCCAAGAGGGCAATAAAGTGGGCCTCACTCGAAAGTTGTTGGTGAGGAAGGCGTAGAGGAAGGGGTTGCCGGCGACGTTGAGGTAGGGGAGCATGTGGATGGCCACTTGAATTAGGCGAAGCCAGCTGTGCGTTTGATTGGAGGGGAGGAGGCTGAAGGTGGCCATGAGATTCTGCAGCCAGTAGGGCGTCCAGCAGGCCAGGTAGAAAGCCACCAGCACCAGCACCATCTTCGTCACCTGCACCACTGCTCCTCAATTCCCGCCTCCTTAAAAATACCAGGGCTGCTCATTCCAATATTACTGATCCCAGGGGACTGGACAGAATGTGAGGAGAAATCGATTCTCTGCCATATCCCCTGGGATCAGTAATATTCGAACGCCCCTTAGACCGGCTGGTCTTGCCAAAGGATGAGAAAAGAGTGGGCACAAAAGTAGGATGCTGCCTTTCTGTAGCTGCGGGTCCGGCAGTGGACGGTGTTGGCGGGTGCTGGTTTGGCGGCGGCTCTGGCAGCCGGTGGAGTGATGAGGGTGGAGGTGTGAGCGAGGCTGGCAGCCGCGGAGGAGGCCAAGGCCCCGGCTTTCTGTCGATGGCGCTGGAGGCGGCTTGAGGAGCGGGCCACGTGCGTCACGATCCCCAGGTAACAGCCTGGCTTTATTTATTCCTCGGCCTGGCTCACCCCAGCCGACTCCAACTTAGTCATTGATTTAGGCATTATGAGTTTATTATGTATTATAATAGATGGTAAAACAAGCATATTAAAGGGAGGGTATCAGAAATGACAGTGCTACCAATTTGACTGCGAGTAATTCTGAAGATAGTTGGTTATGAAAGCATCTTGCAAGGCATGTTGGCTTTTTTCAAAATAGCGCTGGTTTTCAAATATATTCCTGTGAAATAGTCCATTTTAAAAGCTAGATATCGATTTAAAAATGATCAAATGAAATGCATATTATTTTAGCAATTTCTAAATTAGATGAAATATGAGCTGGCTGAGTAGAAACTAACATTTTGCAGCTTGGCGAATCTTGGTGAATTTTAAGTTTTGATGTATGTTAAAGGGCCTTATAGAGACAACTGATGTTGAATAGTATGGCAGATTTGTTTTTGTGATTCATTGTGGTGAGATACAATTTTTAGCGATTACCACACAATTTATTTAGCTCAATTTAAACATTAAATTCAATCAAACTAAAACAATTGCGCTAAAGTTAAAAGTGCCGTCAATGAAGCATCAACCATTTGAGTAAGTCAAAATGTAGGGACCAATCACATTTTGGGCTGCTCGCAAAACGTCGCATCGATTTTCTATGTTTTTTTTGGCCAAACGTTTAGGTTTTCATCATATACATTCATTATTAATGGGCGTAAATGGGCGGAGATAATATGATTTTTTGACGATTTTTTTTGTTGCTAAAATTCTATTCTCCTATGCTACAACACAGGAATCTTAGGGATTTTTTTCTCAAACTTTTTACTCTAAAGTTCAAAAACCAAATATGCTTGCAAGCTTATTTTACCTAGCTCTGCTCACAAAAAAAGAGTAGACCCGATCTGAGAATGGTGACATTTCTGATACTCTCCCTTTAAAAGTGGAGGCCCTGACGCGCTATGTTATAAGTTCTGAAGTAGCATTTTGTAATCGTCTTTTTCTACGTCATTTCTCCACTTTTTTGAGCCCCGTTTTATCTCTAAACTGGTGAAGAATCTAATCCGTTCAGATCTGCAGCCCTTTTGAACCCTACATAGAGGGAAAATTTGCTAGCGCTCAAAATGTCATCCGCATGTTTAGCCCTTTTTTAGTTTCAAATTATGCGAATGTTTCGTAATTAATTCACACTCCTTCATATTTAGAACACTTTTTTATTTGCTAATCAGTTCTGATGCTGTTTAATACATGAAATTAAATGCATCAAATTATTTTATTGAAGGAATGCTTCTTTTACCATCTATTGTATAGAAGGTGATAACTCATTTATCATAGGCTATTGGCACCCCATAAATTTTTTTTAAATTCACGTGTTTAGGGCAGTGAGTGTAAAATGAGAAGCAGGCAATATATTGCACAATGAGCAAGGGCACTAAAGTTGGGGAGAGAAGCGAGAAGGAGTTGGCGGAACCGGCGATGATGAGGGTGAGGCATATGTAGATGCAGGAGCCGAGGAGGGTAAAGATGCGCTTCTGTGGGGACACGATCCCTCTCGCCGCATTGTCGCCCGGCCACACCACCGCACTGTAGGCCAACTATTGCCCCCGTGCAAGCAGAGGGGCTGGGAACCAGAATCGGTAGGTGTAGTTGACGGCCAGCTCGTGGGTGCCGTTCTCCTGGGACACGAAGAGGACCTGCTCCAGTCCCGCCTTCACGTTCACCAGCATTGGAATATTCAGACCTGCACAAAGCCCCCCTCTGGCCTGCACAGACAGCAAAGCCACTTTCCCAGCGATACTTTCTTGCGGTCATTTGAAATGCAGCTGACAGCGGGAGGCTCATAAGCTTGATGAGGTTCTGCAAGCCACCGGGAAGGGAAGGAAGTCGTCATCCAATAATTATCTGACTTGTTTTTCTCGAACGAATCAAGACTCCCTTCACCAACCGGTAGCTGGCAACCTATGCTGCTTACTGGCTACTGAGAGTTTAGACCGAATGCAATAGCACCTCCCCTTACTAAACAAAACCGCCGCTAAAATCAATGATCAGTAAGCAAGACAGGCAGGACAGAATAAAGACGAAAGCAAGCGCAACCGATGGATAGAAGCCAGGCAGCTGCAGAGGCTGCGAGAGCTTTGGGCATGGTGGACACCTTCTGCCGCATCCCCGGCCAACAGACCGCCAGCCACCGCTCCACAGCCGCCAGCGTCACGAAGCAGATCATGCCTGAATGGAATGGAAGTCAGTCCTTCTAGTCACTCCAAGTGCAGTCCTCAAGCACTTTTCTGGTGCGAAATCCGATCGTCACTTCTAAATTGCGGAATTAGAGTTCTTAATAGCCCAAAGAATCAGAACTGTGCAGGCTCGTGCTGTACAGGACAAGACCCCCAAGGCCTCTAGCCTTGCTTGGAGACAGCCTCAAGGCCGTAGACCAAGGCGCAGGAGAAGTTGTCGAAGATCCACTCGGAGAAGTACTGCTGGATCACCAGGAACGGCAGGCTCGTGCTGTACAGGACAAGACCCCCAAGGCCTCTAGCCTTGCTTGGAGACAGCCTCAAGGCCGTAGACCAAGGCGCAGGAGAAGTTGTCGAAGATCCACTCGGAGAAGTACTGCTGGATCACCAGGAACGGCAGGCTCGTGCTGTACAGGACAAGACCCCCAAGGCCTCTAGCCTTGCTTGGAGACAGCCTCAAGGCCGTAGACCAAGGCGCAGGAGAAGTTGTCGAAGATCCACTCGGAGAAGTACTGCTGGATCACCAGGAACGGCAGGCTCGTGCTGTACAGGACAAGACCCCCAAGGCCTCTAGCCTTGCTTGGAGACAGCCTCAAGGCCGTAGACCAAGGCGCAGGAGAAGTTGTCGAAGATCCACTCGGAGAAGTACTGCTGGATCACCAGGAACGGCAGGCTCGTGCTGTACAGGACGTCGGAAAGACAGAGGTTGAATATCTGCAAGTCTGGGAGTGAAGGGAGGGAGGAGGAAATTGTGGGGGAGGATGCCTGAATGTTGGCCACAGTGCGCAGGTGTCGTCGTCTGGGAATGAGCCAGAGGAGGACGAAATTGCTGAGGCCAGCCGTGAAAAGAAGCCCATAAGCGCTGGTTAGAAGTAGAGTGGTGGAGGAGACCTCGCGCATTTTATTCACCTCACTTCCGCCACTTTATGCTTATGTTCATGCTTGAATTTGTTTTAGCTGATGGCAGAGAATAAAACATTTTTCCATCAAACGCAGCGGCGTAGGCATCGAAAAAGATGATCAAATTAGATAAATTCACCGAAACTGAAAAATATATTGAGAAATAGAATGAAATGGGGTTCGGAAAAAATTCAGAAAATAAAATCATTTATATGATCTGGATTTGAAATCAAATTCCCTTTGTAATTTATAAATTCAGCCCATCATTTGGAGTAGACGTAAATTTTTGCTTTCCTCTGCTTATAACAGCCTTCAGTATTCGAAACGTCCCGGTAGGTTTAATTCCAATTCAATTAATTGGCCTTTCATCAGCTGCCTTTTTTATCATCCGCTGCAACATAGCTTGTCTTCTAAAACTCAAAACTGAATTTGATTTCATTTGCAGACTCAGTTATGCCAGATGAAAAAACGATAAATGCTGTGCATGCGAAAGACAAGAGGCATTAGGGAAGTTTGGACATTGGACAAATTGCAAAGCGCAAGGATGGAACTCCCTTGAGATGCACAAGAAACAAGCTAATTATGCTAGCCGTAGTAGACTTGGCTCTCTAGGCTCTTCCAAAAATTCGTGCAGCCCACTACTCTCCTCTCTTCACACATTACTCTACTACCCACCAGCCTCAGCCTCGCTTTCCTCTCTTTTCCACCCAAACTTTTCTTTCCCCGTGCCCAATCGAATCTGATAGGCCACCATAATTTCTTCCCGTATAAAGCTGTGACAAGCCACCTAAAAAAAGAGCCCCAGCAGAATTGATCTGCACCAAAAAGTTTAAGCTGAAACTACAAGAAAACCATAGAACTGGGTACTTGAGGATAAAATGCAATTCCCGCCCTCAGATCACGCGCAGGCAACGCCTCACGAGGCTAATGAGGCGAGCATGAGGGCAGCTGAACCGTTCATTTTCTATCCCCCCCTCCTCTCCCCCATCAGCTCCAAAAACGTAGACGAAAGGAAGCGGTTTTGATGCTGAATTAGTATGCCTTCAGCCATGACATTCAGTTATTGACTTTGGCTAACAAATAATTCCTTTCTGGCTCTGTCCCAGGGGCCAGTGAACCGTAGGCGGAATGGGAGATGAGGGAAAATGAATAAAGTCTGTAGACGGGCGACAGGTGGAAACAGGTCCCCACCCGCACAATCCCTCTTCTTGGGCGGATGTCGGCCTGGGGACCTTAGGAAGTAATGCACTTGTTCCTCTAGCCATATCTCTTAGGGGCGTAATCAATCTATGAGACAGACAGGCCAAAGCCGATAGGAAGAGAGAAAGTTTTGAAAAGTGGTGGATAGTATAAATCAACAAATTCTTTGACCCAGTTTATGATTGCGTCTGAAATAAGTGTATCTAATGAGTTTTTAAAGTGGGTCTATTGGCTCACAGTCACAGCAGACTACTTTTAAGTGAAGTCAACAGAGCTGGCCAAAATTAGGATTTGGTGACCTCGATTATAGAAATTTTGAAATTACAACTGAGCAGAAAACAATGGGTAAATTAATAGAATAATGGCCTTATTGCAAAATATAACCGTACTGCGAATTTAGATTTATGGCCAGTCGGCGGTACATGTAAATATCATGAACGGAAAACGCAATACGAAAACGGAAAAATGAAGTTGCATTACATAGGAAATGGCGATGCCCGGAAAAACCGTAAAATTTGAAAAATGGCAAAAAACGCAAAGCTTAAATTTTACGTTTGCCCAACAAAGGTTTCTCTGGTCCCAGCAGACGGCTACTCCCATGGCGGAGCATTTCTGAAGATAAATGGGAGCAGCATTGAAGTTTTGGATAGAATAATGGCCTTGTAAGAGCCAAAACACTCTGCACAGGTCATATTTAGTACTTAGCGGTCTTTTAAAGAGTCGGAAGAGATGCAATCTCTTTGATAGACTGGCAATCTGCATTGCTTCTGTGAAGCGAATGTAGACACCTTCCATGGGAGCAGAATTGTCAAGACATTCAACATCCAAAGCCCCACTCTCATTGCTATTCACTCCACGTTTATTTGCCAAACTCTAGGGCGTGAATGATATGCCTGTAGAGGTAACCTGGTGCAAGGGCCCTAGCCAATCCTCAACCTGGTTGAAGACGCGGACCAGGGAGAGGTAGCCCTCAGACATATTCGAAACCAATTTCAAAAGTAAGCACAGATTTAGAATCGGCGTATATGACTTGTGAATCAAAAAACCAATGTCTTTTGTACAATACTCAGCCGTTCAGCTGCTATCGCTACAAATTTATTCAAGCACCTCTATGAATGCATGAATTTAGTCACTCAAAAGGGGCGGCGGGCTTTCCTTGCTTCTGTTTCATCGATTTTGGAGGCTGATGGATTCTGATTAATTACTTGTGATCCTCAACTCCCCTCCTTTTCCTACAGAGCACCTCTTCTGTGCTGTTCTGTCTTTCCCATTCTCATGGATGAAAATAGAAGAAGAAGAGCCAATTTCAAAAGCAAGCACATATTTAGAATTCTTATATATGACTTGTGAATCAAAAAACCAATGTCTTCTTTTCAATTCTTAACAGTTCAGCTGCTACTGTTCACTGTTGCTAGTGGCATGTGTGAAAGTGTGTCACTGAAAAGAGTAAGTCTGTGGTATCTCAACCATTTTTAAAAGTAAACACAGATTTAAAACCGGCTTATACCTCTTGTGAATCAAAAGCACCTAAGTCTTCCGTGCAATTATCAAGAATTGAGGTGCTACAGCGCAAAAACGGTATATTGCAATTTTCCAGGCTTTTTATCCAAAAAAAGTTATGTTTCAATTGTTCCGATTCCGGGTCTACCCCTCCATATCTTCCTCAAATATTATTACCTTTCAGGAAAAAGTAGTTTTTCAAGATCCGTTGAGAATTCGCCCGTGGACAGCATTTCATGAAATATATATATCCCACAGGACAATCTTGCGGCTTTTGGTCGATTTGTGGATGGCTTTCTAATGGTAACATAATTAGAGCAATTGGTGGCTCCTGTTGGGGCTTATCTATCAATCTTGATAGATTGAGACCTATTGAGACCTAGCAATAACCTCCAAAACGTATGCCTGGGTTGATAAGAGGGGATGGGCGCTGACACTTCACTTAAGCTCCGTTTACACCAGCCCGCAACGATCTGGAGGGGTAGAGCCGGAATCGCAGTATATGAAAAATGTAACCAAATAACTAAATGTACATTAACGGAAGAACGCGTTTTTCCATTTACCCCCCACTGTATGGCTAAGCATGATCAAGATCTTAACCAAATTTTAATTTTTAGTTGTAGTAAAAAATGATAAATTTTGGTATATTATCTGCTGCAATTGCAATTGCTCATAAACTGTTTGTATGCTCAAAAGACAAGTGAACATGAAATAATTTTATCATGCGAAAGCAAAAGCTTGGCCGATCTAATCCTCGTTCGCGGATTTGTCCTAAAACTAAGAAGATTTTCTCCGTTACCCTAGCTACATGCAGACTATAAACGTGAGTTTTGTCCATACTACCTATTATGGATAAATAAAAAATAAGTTATTATGGATAAATAAAATAAAATAAGCAAAAGCAGTTGCTCATAATTGTAATGAGAGCACCTTAGTAAGAAAATTTGGCTAACACCTAGTTTGCCCCCATGAGATTCCCCCCAAGTAAGAACCCCGATGTTGACGCCTAGTTCCCCCCAAGACGTTTTCACCTATTTTTGGGGTGTTCGGACTTGTCCCCTACAAGAAGGGCTGTCACCTGGTCCCCCCCTGAGAATTTCCCCCCAGGCAAGAACCCCCCTCCCCCATGAAAGCCCCCTAGTTGATACGGCAGTCTAAACAGGGAAATTTGTGTCTTGGGGGGGGGGGGATGGGGGAACTAGGCGTCAAAAGTCAAGGAGTAGGGGCTTGTCCATCACCAGGAGTATCAAGTAAACTCCCAACTGAAGAGCTTAGACGCACAACATAGTTTGGCTTTGCAACATAGTTGATATCTACCAGTAAAAAACAACTATGTTTGTGCGCGAGCCGCGCGTTTAAGCTCTTCAGTTGGAATCTTACTTGATACCCTGGTAGGGGACAAGCCCCGACTAACTCGGTATAGACTAACTATGCTAAGCATAAGCCTAAAATAGTAGGTCATATCTTGGGGGAAACTTTAATGGGGGGAACTTTCATGGGAGTGTACTTTTATGGGGGGTCAACACCCTTGGGGGGTGGTCACCCTCCATGGGGGTGGGGGGATTCGATGGGGGGGGGGAGCTAGGTGTCAGCCGAAAATTTAATAGATGCCCTGATCCGATAATTCCAAAAACGGAAAGGAGAAATTGTGGAAAGGAGCTGACGCATTCCTAGGGCTTTACGACGAATCAGAAACTGACATTTCGTTCCAAAAGGCTTAGGCTTAAGTTAAATCACCAAGTACAGTGACCATTCCCTCTTATAGTTTGCCAGAGTTAGAAATAAAAATAATTGAGCAAAAACTATCATTCTAAATTTTGTGAACATCTAAGTGGCATCTGACAAAGTGTAAGGTTTAAACGCCGAATTCTTGTTTGTAGTTTTTCGGCCTATTTTTAGCTATTTTAACTAATCCGAACATTATCTTGATATGGCGATGGCCTTATTGTATGGTGTCTGTCTCAAACATAGAAGAAGGTGGTAAAATGGGTTCAGAGTCCGTTGTCTGTCAGAGACGTCAACATTTCCTTTTCCGCACGTCCTTGTGTGTCAGGAAATTGGAATCTCCATCCTTTCAGAATAATTGCCAGCTTTGGCCGCCCAGTCCATTTCGCTAAGCCAGTTCCCCTTTTTCCATGTTTCCATTTCCATTCCGTGTCTCATCAGCTTTTGCTTCACTATTTTTGAACCTATGCTTTTTGTGGCAACTGTATTGAACCCAATTGTTAGCAACTAACAGCATGAATTACATTGGTAGCCTTTGTGATATAAATGCATCAATTTACAAATCGATAAAGAAATGTGGAAAAAATGACACGCATAAATAAAGAATAAGAATCAAAAAGGATTGGGAAGGGGCGGTGAGCTGTGCTGGCGTATTTCTGAGCCTGCTTTCGATCTCAGTCGCCACTCCTGCTGATCCCATTTCTTAGAGCTGTTCCTTTATCAGATGTAACCTACATCCAACGCCATTAGTTTTCCACCTGCGCTTTGCTGCTGAGAACGTTGCTCCCTTTTCACTCATATGACTAACTCCAACGTCATTAATTTTCCACCTGCGCATTGGCTGTCCAAAACCTTGCTCCCTTTTCGTTCCTATCAATTTCCACAGATCCGAGAGTCTCAAAACCCAATAACAGATAAAAAAAATCAATACTAGACAAAAGAAACGCCCAAAAAAGAAAATCCACAACCCACCCAGAAATCATCTAAAAACCACACTCAAAAATCTTCGTAAATCGATCTAAAAGTTTTAACACCACAACAACACTTGCCTCAAAGAACCCCCAAAAGCCAGCCACAAATCAAAAACCCCCTAAAAACCACCAGAACCCCAAAAATGACCTTCTGAGGCCGCTGGCCGAGCGCCAGCCGGCAGGCCAGGCCGAGGATGGCCAGGAGGGCCAGGCCTGCGCCCAGGACGAGGCAGAGGAAGGCCTGCACCGCCACCCACTTGCTCAGGCACACCTCCTCCACGCCCCCTTCTCGCACCACCTCCCCCTCCCACTCCGCCACTGCAGCATCTACGCCCCATCCATTCCAGGGGCCACAGCAGGGGGTGAAGGGGGCAACCGGAGTCCGCGAACTCACTCTCAGGGCCCAGGATGAGGACGCCGTTGCTCACTTTCACCTCCCTGCTCAGGCTGTTGGCCTCAAACTGGATGGCTTTGGCTGTCGCTTGCTGATGTTGAGTGGCCTGGGGTTGAAAGAGTAGGTTGAACCTGCTGAGAGTCTGACTCGGGGTGCGTAGGCGATAGGGGGAGTTCATCCTTCAAAGGCCACGTAATTAGCAGTTGAAAGGGAGGAAAAGGCCTGAAAGAGCCTTCTGGAGCCGCTTGATGAACGCAGCGTCCTCCAGTAGGAGCGGAACGCTGTTGCCCAGCTGATTGCTCTGTCTGGTTAACGACAATAGGTCGGCAATAAGCAGGGGCATTAACCAAAGGATCACTGCTCACTGCTGGCAGATTTCAATTTTAGCCCTTACTCTCAGAAAATTCCATTGTATTCTAATTTGCATAATTCTAGTCCAATAGTGGCTTATGCATTCTATTCTGCTAAAAATCAAAACAAATCTTAGAACCATTTTTTTATAAAACCCCAAAAAATTGTAAAGCCTTTCGTAACAGAAGCCCAACACGAGCGGCAGTGCGATGGGTGGAATCTGCGGCGGCGGTGGTGGTGGAGGCTCCAGATCCGCGAAGGCATAGGTGGGCGCCATTGTTGAGGCAGTGCCGGGGCTTCCAGCGCCCACCCACAGGTCGCGCACCTCATCTGCCATCTCCCTCTCTTTACCACTCGCAGATGGAGATGAAAAAATCCAGATAATTTAGCATTTTCTCATCTCCATCTGCGAGGGACAGCAAAACCTCCAAGCCGCTTTGCAAGAGCACGAAAACAGGCCGTCACCCAAATAGTCGTGCCACTGGAAATTGGGCGGCGGCGGCTGCGTATGGCGTTTGGCCTGCAGCTGGGCCTCGATGTCCGGCAGGAGCGGGGAGGACGGCTTGCGGACCTGCCATGGATTTTATAAAAAAAATTTTTTTGTAAAAGTTGAAATGATGGGGGCCTTTTTGGCGGCCTTCAAGGCTGCCGGGCGACGTGGGCGGGCGCTGGGCGGCGAGACGTTGAGCGCCTTGGCGCAGCGGGGTGGCTGCAATTTTATTTCGGAGGACAGATGAGGAAGAGAAGCTGAGAAGGATTCTTAGAATAATTGGAAGTGGAGGAGACTTGGAGGATTTGGATGAGGAGAAAGATGAGAGGAAGGGCCAACCGTGATGCCTAGGCAGCGATCCTGCATCCGCAAGCAGAGGGAGATGGAGCAGGTGAAGGCCATCTAAATCCACACCCCTGTCCCCCATACCGATCCCCAGTCTCAGCAATTCGGGAGGCCGCAACCTCCAGGGAGTCTGGGAACCTGAAATGTAGATGATTGCCTGTGCAGTTGTAATGAAAACGAGAATAAAAGCTTCACTTGAAGGCGGGGATGGAGACAAGGGCGAAGGAAGCATTGTAGGCGGGGGTAGGGAAGGCGGTGGGGTCCAGAGCGCAGCCGCGGGGATCTAGGAGACCGATGGAGCGGCCCCCACCGGAGGCCACGCAGGAGTGGACCAGGAAGCCGTGCAGTCCGCCCTCCACGCCCACCCCGCTTTCGCAGGACCACTCAAGAGCTATTTTCGCCATTTCAGCCGAAGTTGAATCTTCATCAGCAACTCAATAGTTGCTGCCGCAGTTTTGCGACTCTCCCCCTTTCGGAAGCAACTTGCTAAGAGCAAATTTTTAATAAATGCCATAAAAATTTGGTTAAGAATTTCGCGAAACGAATCGTGAGGTGCACCGTAGTAATGTTACTTAGGCAAGAAGTGGGATAAGTGGGATAACAAGGTAATATGGGCTATCGCCAATAGGTGCGCGGCCAATTTCCATATCAAAATTGCAAAATTTAAAAAAAACTACCGCCTATTTTTATAATCCTTACATCCTTAGAGCCATAAAATAATACTATCTGCAAATTTTCAGTTCAAAATATTTAATGTCTGAACCATATCTTTTTCAATATATTGTTTCAAATATTTAAAATTATTATTAATGTTAAGCAATGATATAAATCAAGAAATGATAATGATTATCAAACAAAAGTAAAAAGTAACTGGTATACGCCTAGTTTTGTTTTCTGAGGCATTTAAATAGTAATAAATAATTAATAGAAGGAAAATGCGATATTTCGAAACTTTTTTGAAATTCATGGCCCCCCTTTTAGACATTTTTAAGCATAAATCCAGAACCAATCAAAATGGCGCCGATCGCAAAAAAACGCCTCGAGCCACCACCCAGGCGGAACTTCATGCAAAAAATCAGCCAATTTCGTTGAAAAACCGCGGAGTACTGGCCGCGAACGGACACATATATATATACTAGTAATATGGGTCAGTGGCCGCGCTTCGCGCGGCCACACAGCAGAAGAAATCTTCAGATTCTTTTTATTTCTTGATAAAGTAAAATATTCAATACATTGACTGATTATCACAGGCATCAATAATCATTGCTGATAAGAATTTAATTCTACAGCTCAGCTAAGATCAGCAATTTAAGTGCCACCAGTTCCGGATGCACCACTGATCAGAAAGTCAAATTAAAAAGGATCACTAACTGTAGACATCGCATACAGCCAAAATGACCCCTGGCACTGAACTTCTGCATATCCTTACTAATTAATTTTTTGCAACATCAGCTCACTGAGTAGGGCCAAAATCACAAAATTTGACTTCACTCTAACAAATTTTTTAACATAATAATTTCAAAAAGTTGAGAAAGTAAATAAGCTATCTGAAACACAATTGTTTTCTCTTGAATGTAAAAAAAAATTAGCCAAGAAATGTTGAAAATTGAATCAGCTAGAGCAAAGTAAAGTTAAAAATGACCAAAAAATGGCAAAAATCGACACGTTTTCAGTCATAATTCATTATTAAGGAAAAACCGCGAGGACCAGAAAATATATTTTGTCAAACTCACTGAGATCTGTCCAAATTGCTATCATATGCCATGATACACTTTGAAACCGTTTTGCACCGAGGCCATCCCGAAAATGGCATCACCCGTATTATATAAGATACTAGTAATATTGGTCAGTGGCCGCGCTCCGCGCGGCCACCTTTATAATAAAACCAACAAATAAGAAAAATAAAAAAGTAATCTGACACACCACAGCAAAGATAAAAGAAACGTTTGAGAGCATAAAAATAAGAAGTTATTTGACCATGTCATTCAGGCAGTATTTCAAACTTGATACAACGTTAATCAGTGGTTCTATCACCCATTGAAAACCAAAAACATGTATTTAACTAAAAGTTAAAATACTACAAACCATGCCAAAATTAACCTTCATGAGGTTACATTTCGTGGTTTCGTAGCCGTGAGTTCTAAAAGGAATTACTTCATGCATCCTAATCACATCAGGCTCCTGGGTAGGCCAAAAATCAAAAAATTGTCATCAGTCAATCCATTTATTTTCAAATATTTTATTAAAAACTTTGATAACTAACAAATGGAATTAAGACAGAATTGTTGTAGCTGCAACTGAAAAAAAAATTCAACCAAAAAAGTTAAAAAATGGAGGAGCTATGATGTTTCAAAGTCAAAAAATGCTCAAAAATGGCAAAAATGCGAATGTTTTTGATTATTTCATGTCTTTAACATTTCCCATGCATGGATAACCCCAAAAAATATTGAATCGTCGAGATCGTCGAGACTGATTCATAGAGCTATCACATGTCAGGATAAGTAAAGAATCCAGGGAGCCCCGAGACCCCTCCCAAAATGGCATCACGCGTATTATATAAGATATGCGGAATTCGGACGAAAAATGGGGTAACTGCTTAAGCGGGCCTTGGCCGCCCGCCGCTTTGGGCAGGGCGCCAGAGCTCCTCCGGCCTCCGGGCAAGGGTGCTACGGCCCCTACGCTTCGCCTAGCATGCTTCGCATGCTAGGCTATGCTCCGGGGCCTCCGCACCCATGCCCTCCGGCCTACGGAGCTCTGACGCCCTGCCCTCCGCGGCAGGCGGCCTTCGGCCGCGCAAAAAATTGAGGTACCCGATGAACAGTGGCCTCCCCGACGCGTGCAGTGAGGAGGCGGGGTCCGTCGGGGGCCCCGCGGTGGATGGTGTAAGTGCAGGTGGGCATGCCGACCTCCTCCACCATCCGCTCTACGCTCAGGCTGTCTTTCAGGCTGCCTCCTTGTCCCCTGCAATCCCTCCTACACTGCCTCCTCAAGTCTCCTTATTCATTCAATATATTTGTCGACTGTTCGGTTGCTCCAATTGAGAGGCTGAAGAAGGGTTGAACAAAATGGTTGCTTCTTGCTTCATGCTCCAAATATACTGGCCCCAGCTTAGCTCCTTTGCATATTCTGTCCATTGAGAGGAGGTGGGGGCACTGAAGCTGGTGTTTGCTGGTGAGGGAGGTGGATCCCTCGCGGTACATGCAGGAGGCGGCGTAGGTACGGTCCGCGGCGGTGGCGAAGTGGGGGTGGGCCTGTGCCACCACCTCCACCGACAGCACCAAACCTCCACCATCCGCCTGCACTCCTGCTCTCTCACCTGCCTCCTTTGTCACTCTTCATTCATGGAAAATATTCGGCGATCTTTTTAATGAGGTCAACAACTTGGACAATGATAAATTTTAACCCCTTTTATGTAATGTTTATAGGTCTTACGCCTTTTGTTGAAGTATACCTCAAAATCTAATTTTAGGCCATTTTCTGAAGATTTATAATTGGATTTGTAATTTTGAGCTCTGAACGCTCATGCTACACCAAAAATCTTCCAAACTTTTCTATATTTCATAAAAATAAAAAAAACGAGAATTAATTTATGCAAAAATAAAATTTTCAACTTTCTTTCGAAAAGCTCTCTAAATCGCAATCCAAAGGTTGAGAACGGGGAACTGGTATGCTGGGATAATTGAAATTGAATTGGCTGCTCACCAGCTCCTCTCGACTGTGGGCGCAGCGCCGGTAGACGATGTCTAGCACGGCATCTTCGCCATGAACTGAGGTGAAATTCCGGCTGCACTCCCGCTTATTGTACTCTGCCTGAAATCCTGTTCCATTGGTAGCCTCAGAATTGACAAATTCAGACAAGCCATTTTGCGTCACAACTGGATGTGGTGGAAACTAGATCAAGTACTGCTGGAGCAAGGCGTAAATTTAGTCCCAGCCGCCTTCAGTTTCATCGATCATTAAGCTTCGCAGAAAAGGGAGGCGGCTGTGGCTAAATTTACCCTTTGCTCAAAAAAACTACAGATCATATCGTAGTCGCCTCTGCTTTATTTGACTAAATGAATAAATCAATGGAGCTTCAGTCTGCAGCCATTCGGCACCTTCACATATAGGAGGCCAGAAAAGGCTGTCCGCTCCTCCAGCCTAAAGCGCAGCCCATCCCCGAAGCAGGAGATGTCCGCAGATCCATGCACCAGGCCTTTCCCCTCCAGCAACTCAAAAAGTACCATCAACTAGCGCTATAAGTGGCAATGAGAGGCTTTGTCACCGATAGAAGAAGAGCCACTGCAAGGCAGAGAAGCATATCAACCCCACTGGTCACTCACAAAGAATGGGAGGGTGGCAGTGCTGATGGGTATTGGTTCCTTCCGACTGTCGATGCTGACCATCCACTGGCCCCAGGGGAACTCTTGACCGTCCCGTCCCTTCTCTTGACTTACTTCTCTGGCGCGCCGCCTCTTTGGTGCTCCCCCATTTGTGCCACTTTTTGTTTCTTTCACCAAAGGCAATATCTGTAGCCTTTCTTTTTTGGCAGCTCCATTTCCAAGTTGAAATTCAAGCAAGAACACAAATCCGCCCTTTGCAATACACTGGCGGCTAGCCGGACTAAACTGAGGCGCTAGGCAAGAGAGCATTTGAGCAGTGTTTGAAAGCCAGCGCACTAGATGATGAACCCGTTTTTCTTTCCATTGAGGCTGATCTCATTCTGCTTGGTCTTGGTGTGCCAGACGAGGACCTCCTTCTGCCCTTCAGCTCCTTCCAGGCCGAAGGCCGTCAGATTCTCCTTCCGCAGCCCGCCCAGACTCTTCAGGAAGCAGGACTCGAAGTTGCCCGGCCCGCATTTGCCACCGAACCTGCAAAAAGAAAGCTGCTCATCCTCAACACCGTTTATCCGGGAGGGGAAGAAAGTCTTCATCCGATATAGCTATTTGGCTGGAAGGTTGAAAATAAGGCATGAAGACTTTCTTCCCCCACCCAGCTGGGTAGAGTACCGAGCTTGAGGGTATTTGAGGATGAGGGAGAGGTGGATGGCAAAGCCGGCCATGTCCAGCGCGAACTCCCGTTTTGGGTTCCAGGAGGTGTTCCAGGACTTCACCAGGCCCCCCTCCACGTTCGGGTGCTCCACCCACGCGTTGGCTTCGAATCAGCTTCACAATTTCCTGCCCAGCTAGGAGAGGCATTGGAAAAGAAAGCTACCCGGAAAGGCCACCGGCCAACAACCGACGCCGCGCACCCGTCGGATATACTGGAATAGGCGCAGGTCGTAGGCATTGTCGTCGTCCGCAAAGTAGACGACGCCTTCCACGCCAGGGCTTTGGCCGAACCGCAGGCGCAGCCACTCTAGGCCCAGGTTCCGCTGGCCCATGCCGCGACCCTGGGGAAGAAGGGGCTGATGAGGTGAACAGCGAATTATGGAAGGTGTTTAAGGATTGAGGTTGCCGGAGGGAGTGTAGTACTATTTGGGCTCTAAGAATAGGCTGGAGTAGTTTCAATGAATAGAGAGGCTGGTGCGTGAGGGAACCTTCTTTTTAGTAGGATCATCGGCGGTGGCCAGGTGGGTGAAGGGGATGCCGGTGCGGAAGAGGAGGGTGTCCAGGATAGGACTGGTGCTGTTGCTGTCCTCCACCACTATCCAATGCACATTGGGCACCAGTCGCAGGGTGTGAGACAGTCTGCCAATGGCCCAGCTATGGAAAACTAGAGGCATAAGTCAAGTTTCAGCAACAATCGACGATGTTATCGAATTCAATAAGCGACGTGCATTCAAACACAGTTCTGATGTAATGCAGTTTTGTGGATAATGCTTCCGAAAAACGAGCCTTTTAGTCTTTGGAATTATGGCAATTTGTATGCAGCCCAGGTGGAAAGGAAACCTGGTGAGATCAGCCCTGTAAGCCTTGCGCTTGAGGCTGGTGGGTGTGATGACGAAAATGGTGACAGCAGGGTTGGGCCCTTGGTTGGCCGGCGTTGAGGCAATGAGGAAGCCATGACCGGAAGGTTGATGAGAAGAAGGAGCGAGCAGGAGGATGGCAGTGAGTCCGATGCAAGTGAACAGCAGGAAACGCGTCAGCCAAGCAGAAGAGCCGCTAACTGTCATGCCGCATGCCTGGAACGATGCAAATGTCACTGAAAGAGATCGGAAAAGTAGAGGAATTAAGTGTTTTGAACATTTTTTTAAATCAATTGGAAACACTGCCAAAGTTGACATTTATAATAATGGAGAAAACTGCACAAAAGCTAGTAGCGTCCACTCTTTCATTACATTGTTACGATGATCGCCTTACACGTTTTTGTCAATCCATAGACGCGCAATTGTACATATATAGAAGAAACGCTTTACACAAAAAGCAGTAAACAAGGAAAGAAAGAACACCAACTTATCTGCGTAACTTTAACATACAGACCATTTGTCCTGTTGATTGATGCAAAAGTCACAATTTGAATATGAATATAATGGATATGAATATAGAAAAATGAAACAGCTTGAAATTTCGACCCCCAAAATTTACCGATTTTCTAAAAGAACCCATCAACAAACAGGCGACAATCGATGGCTACTAGGCTGTGCACTCAGGCGATTTTCAAAACAAGTATATGGCGCAAAGCGCAATAGGTGACCGCGGAGCACATAGTTCTGTGGTTTCTCCACCATTTTCAAAAGTAAGCACAGATTTGGAATTGCTATATACGACTTGTGAACAAAAAAACTCAAGTGTTCTGTTCAATTATCAGCCGTTCAGCTGCTACTAATTATTGATGCTATTGTCATGCGCGAAAGTTTGTCACTCAAGAGGGAAAGTCTGTGGTTTCTCAACCATTTTCAAAAGTAAGCACAGATTTGGAATTGCTATATACGACTAGTGAACAAAAAAACTCAAGTGTTCTGTTCAATTATCAGCCGTTCAGCTGCTACTAATTATTGATGCTTTTGTTATGCGCAAAAGTTTGTCACTCAAGAGGAAAAGTCTGTGGTTTCTCAACCATTTTCAAAAGTAAGCACAGATTTGGAATTGCTATATACGACTTGTGAACAAAAAAACTCAAGTGTTCTGTTCAATTATCAGCCGTTCAGCTGCTACTAATTATTGATGCTATTGTCATGCGCGAAAGTTTGTCACTCAAGAGGGAAAGTCTGTGGTTTCTCAACCATTTTCAAAAGTAAGCACAGATTTGGAATTGCTATATACGACTAGTGAACAAAAAAACTCAAGTGTTCTGTTCAATTATCAGCCGTTCAGCTGCTACTAATTATTGATGCTTTTGTTATGCGCAAAAGTTTGTCACTCAAGAGGAAAAGTCTGTGGTTTCTCAACCATTTTCAAAAGTAGGCACAGATTTGGAATTGCTATATACGACTAGTGAACAAAAAAACTCAAGTGTTCTGTTCAATTATCAGCCGTTCAGCTGCTACTAATTATTGATGCTTTTGTTATGTGCAAAAGTTTGTCACTCAAGAGGAAAAGTCTGTGGTTTCTCAACCATTTTCAAAAGTAAGCACAGATTTGGAATCGTTATATACGACTTGTGAACAAAAAAACTCAAGTTGTCGGTGCAATTCTCAAGATTACAGTAGCTACATCGCAAAAACTGTATATTGCAATGTTAAAACCTTTTTACCCAAATAAGTAAGGTTTCAAATGCTCGGAAACCGGGTCTACCCCTCCAGATCTTCCTAAAATTGCATTACCTTTCAGGAAAAAAAAAGTTTGTCCCAATCCGTTGAGAATTCGCCCGTTCCCAGCATGTCCAGGAACATATACACACATATATATATATATACTAGTCATATAGGTCAGTGGCCGCGCTACGCGCGGCCACCCTAATTTTTGGAGAAAAGAAAGCCATATTTGGCTTGCCGATGGTACCAGATATAGTTAAAGTTATGTGACCAGTACTGTCCCTTCAAATCTTCCTTAAATATAATTATGTTATTTAGAGGACAAAAACATGGCCGTGTACACACTGCATCATGGCCTTTCCAGCTACTACACAGCATGACAGGCTCAAAGATCTCAAGATGCTCGAGAATACTTTAGGTCAATGCACATCATTCGCATAGCCTGGCCAAACACTGACCATAGAAGTGTAGTCAATTCACCTCCGTGCACTGACTCAGAATTGCCTTGAAGAATTGCTTGATTCATCCCAAATACATCAGACTCCTGGGTAGGCCAAAAATCGAAAAATTGGCATCAGTCAATCCATTTTTTGAAAAACATTTGACTCAAAACTTTGAAAACTAACCTCTGGATTTAATGCAAAACTCTTGTAGCTTTAATTTAAAAAAAAGTCCGACAGAAAAAGTTAAAAAATGGAGGATTTATGAAGTTTCAAAGTCAAAAAAGGACCAAAAATGCCAAAAATGCGCACGTTTTCAATTATTTCATATTTTCAGCATTACTCATACACAGCGCGCCCCAAAAATTATAAAATAACTCCTCGAGATCGATACAAAGAGCTATCATATGCCATGATACAAGAAGAATCCAGGTAGCCCCGAGACCCCTCCCAAAATGGCATCACGCGTATTATATAAGATATATGAGGACAAAAGTTGAGTAACCTCTATAGACCGCGGAGCGGCCCTTCGGGCCGCTCCGCGGTCAAAAACCACCTGCTCTTCCATCTCGGCTCATGACCCAGACCAGCAAAGCGACATTCAAAGTCAGCCAGGAACACCGAAACCTTCCACACCTCCTTTCACTGCATTTGGCAGTGCGCACACCTCTGGGGGGGTAGACAATTTTGCAGTCAGTGTAACTGGGCAGATCTGCCAGACGTTGTTATCCTGAACCACAGGCCCCATTCCACTCTCACTCTTATTATCCACCCCTCCCCATCCTTCTATGGCCAGGCCAAAACCTTGCCTGCCAGGAAAGTAGAGGGTCCTAAAAAGGGGAAGTTTGAGATGGCGCTGTCAAAAACAGGCGTGAAGGGGCCGCAGGGCTCCCTCCCCTCTTTGCCCGTAATCGCTCCTCTCAAAATGGAGGAGTGCACAGCCTTCTCGCAGAAGGAGGAAGGCTGGGGGTGAGGAAACCGGAAAAAACCTTTTCCGGAGACCATCTCGGCAGCTTCACTCACTCTTCTTGCCAGTGAAACCGGCTCCGCAATCACGGCTGAATGCTGATGTATGCAACCTTTTTACAGGGAAGTTGATGCTAGACGCATTAAACTTGATTGTTCGCTAAATTTGTGCTAGTGGACCTGGCGCAAGCCGAAAAAATTGTGCAGACATGCACCGCTACTGCTAATTCTGGTCACCTGTTTGGGAAAGGACTTGACCAATTCAGTCGGCGACCAACTAGAGAAAATAAATTGACAAAAGGTGCACTATTTTTGTGGAAATCGACGTTAAAGGCTGAGTATCAGGAATGAGATGCCACCAACTTGACTCAGTATGATATTCTGTTCAATTTCGGGGGGGGGGGGGGGGAAGTTAGGCAAAATTTTGTGGCAATACGGTTTTGTATCGTCAAAGAATCAAAGATCAATCAATCATCAAAGAAAATGAACAATGTAACCTGTTGTGGCTTTGAGAGCGAAGCGGACGAAATTTTGTTAAACATTTTCTATCTAAAGGGATAAAATTTCCTCCCTTCCTGATAATTTCGGGGGGGGGGGGAATCCCCCCCCGCCGAAATCATTTCGGGGGAGGGAAATTCCCTGGTGCCCCCCCCCAATGTTATAAAAGTGTCCATTTTAAAAGCTAGATGTCGGTTATAAGGCTGGTGATGCGAAACCAAAGGGTTTCTGACCACTCAATTAAATCAACAAGACTAAAATGCTAGAGCATAAGAAGTTTATGAATTTTAAATCATCAAAATGATCAAGACAACATATAACACTTGTGAATTATTTTGATTTAAATAAAGTAATCAAGTTTTAGCTGGTCCATTTCATTGTTCTTTTTCCTACAAAAGCTCCGCAGCCTATTCGTAAGCAGGCGTCAATTTTGGCACAAAGAATAACAAACAATGTTGAAAAATATTGCAAGATCAAATAAAACATTTTACAATTTATTGCCATAAAATTTAATCAAGAAAATGTTAACAGAAGTTATAAGCATAATAACATTGTCGAGCATTTTGGGCTGCGTGGGCATTTTGGGTCACATTTTGGCATTTTTGGTCTGCGTGCAACTACGCGCATCGATTTTCTTTGTTTTTTGGCTTAAAACATTAAGATTCGTCATATTAATACACTTTTGCGCGGGATAACGTGGGAATGCTGCTGTAGATTTTTCATGTCAAACTTTGCGAATTCCCTATACAACATGAGAATCCCTTGAATTTTTTTCTCGAAATATTTATCGAAAAGTCAAAATTTAAAACTGCTTGCCAACTAATTTCACTTTCTTCTTATCACAAAAATAATAAACTCGATCTGAGAGGTGTTGCATTTTTGCCATTTGGCATTAACGTTGTTCTAACGGGGGATGGACATTAACATTCCTTTTCGTTTTTTCCATTTCAGCCCACCACCAATTGAGTGAATTGAGCAGGCTACAAATGTTGCTTGCTTTATTTGCGCTTTTGGGTAAGCAAATGGAGGCGGAACAGTGGCGCTACCGTTTGGGACATCTGTAGCTCAACGTACTTGGTATTGCAGGGGTCTTGGCGGAGGGGAAAGCCGCCAACAAGTTCCTCATATTACATGGTCAGAGCGGTATGCAGGTGGGGGGGGGGGGGGGCTTGCCCTCATTTGCAAATCCCGGGGCATTGCGAGACTTGCGGAACCACCCAGCTGAACGACTTCAGCGGCTGGAACAGCAGCCTCCTCTTCAAGAACTTTTGGGCCCAGCCCAGCCTTCATGCAGAGCTTCCCCCTGCCCTTTCAAGCCTCTTGCCATGTGGCCCCTCAATTACCCCTGCAGGCTGTGGGGAAGCAAGCGGGACACGGGGAGTTCCTTTTGACGTCAACCTAAGAACCACAAATGCTTCAAAACATAACTTAGCCTGACTTTAGCAATTTTCGAGTGAAAACAATATTCCTGAGTCAGATTTGGCAAAAAACGGACCCAGCACAGCATCAGCGCTAATGGGGTCACTGCAGCCCTGTCTGACCCAAATGAGTCAGCTTTTCCAGAGCAGTGCAGCGGGCGAGGGAAACTGGTGCTTTCATTTACGGGCACACGCTCAGGCCAGGCAACATTAGCGAGAAGATAGGGGGAGGGGGAGCAGGAAGAGAGTGATGGATAGGGAAGACGAGGGACGGGGATGCGTCATGGGGGACAATGGGGGCTACGCAAAGGAAGCGGACCACTTCTTTGCCAGCCCCCCCCCCCCACCTGCCCCACTAGACCGCTTCCTACTTACGCCCTATTACCTCTGACCCCTCAACCCCGCCACCTCTGCCCACTTCACTTTGCCCTCTCAGCAGCCGCCACGGCCAGCTCTGAGCCACTCTTGCACTGCCATGCTCCTCCTGCTTGCCTTCCTGGCCTCCCAAGCCCTGGCTCAGCAGTGCACCTATCGTTGGTCTTCTTTTGCAACAGCATCTGGTTGAAGCAATGTCACAATCTGTTGCTAGATTGTTGAGCTCAAACTTATACGAGTAGCCGCATTTAGCATGCACCATTGTTGCGGCGATTTCAATGAAATGACAACATTCTGCTGATTAAAACTGGCGTCAGATGATGCGTTTGCCTGAAAGATGAGAGTGCGCTGCAGTGAATGAGCTGAAAGATGCGAGCTGGGTGGAAGCGGGCGGCGACATGGCAGGCTTCACCTTCCCGCCCGACATCACCCGCACCTTCCCCGGCGTCCTCGACCGGGAGTGCGACCTACCCATCCCGTACCTCTTCCATTAGCACTTCTTACTCACTCTACTCCCAGCATGTCTCTTCAGACGCCCACGGGACCCCGAGTTCTGCCTGCCGCAGAGGCCATTCGCAGTCGAGAAGCAGCCGGTCTGCAATCGCTGCCCGCCGCTCCCCAAAAACTATTTCCGGTCTGCCCTCCTTCGTTTGGCCGCAATGATCTAGTCCGTCTTGTATCATGCAGCCTGCCCATGTGGGAGAAGTACCGGGAGTTCCGGAAGACCGTGGACGACCCCAACTTCCGCCGTGCCCGCCCCCACCTCTTCGAGCGTCTGGCCAATGGGCGTCTCAGTCGTCAGCTCACGGTCTTTACCTCCGCCTTTCAGCCCTACTCACACTCTCCTATACCTCCGGACCCCCAGTAGCCAATTTGGCAACAATGGCTCTGTGATGCTTAAATTCTAGGCTGGCACCCCTTTATTCGCACAAAAATAGTTGGCTTCTTTGTTTTAGCATTTTTGTTCTATTAGGGCCCAAACCAGGGTGCAAAAACATAACAACTTTTCACTAAAAATTGACTCAAAAAGTCAATAAAAATAAAAAATGAACTATTTCTTTGGCTAGCAGCCGGTGCATAGTTAAAGCTGCCTCTCAGTGTGAAAACTAGTGTCATCAGCAGAAATAGGATTATTTAAGAGGCGTTTTGCGAGAAGAGCACGAAGGGCCAAAGGGCCGAGACCCATGGTTTTATGACCCCCTTTTTTTATGATAGGAATCAAAATTACAATATGTGGGAAGTAAAATTCATAAATATACTTGGTGTCAAAACTCAATATCCATGGCAGGACAGCTCTGACAAGTTGTAGGTCGGAAAATTTGAGTTTTTGGCGATTTTTTTCATAAAACTCGAATTTCAGACCCATTTTTATGCTAAAAGTACCCATGTTGGGTATCGATCGATTCGTTTACATTAGCTGCATACAACTATGACAAAAGTTTTTAAAGTTTTTACCAAAAAATTTCATATTCTATCAAAAAACCAAATATATGGGATAAAATGAAATTTTGAAGATTCACGAAAACTTGACTTTTCTCAAAATTTTTTGGTTTAAAATCTGGTTTTTGACTTCGCCATCGTATTTCTCGCGAAATTTTGGTCCAGAAAATGTGTTCAAACTTGCCAATAAGGGGTGGCCCAAATGAGATATAGACCCAAACATGACGAGAACCAAAAATGCCCTATGTTATAGCATAGGGCATTTTTGCTGATGTAAAATTTTGATGCTAAAAAACCTCCCGCTCTTCAGGAACACGAAACTGCTCAATTTCCTTTTGTGAGCTTATCAACATAAGCCTTAGGCAGGTACTTGGCAAAAAAAATGCAGGGTTTTAGTTTATATACATGAAATTTTATCCAAAGTGTACGGACAGGTCGAGAATTCGCCCTATGCTATAACATGGGGCAAAGTTGACCAAAAATTTTTTTGCCTTGAATTTTAATTCCAACGCCCTGAATCGATGCTCTGGTCTCAAATACACCTAAAAATATCATTCCTATGCCCAATTTCATCATATTTTGAAACATGATCTCTTGGTAGTTTTTCTCATTTGGGACCAATTTGAACAAATAACATTGAAGCACTTAATCTCAAAATATGATGAAATTGGGCATAGGAATGATATTTTTAGGTGTATTTGAGACCAGAGCATCGATTCAGGGCGTTGAAATTAAAATTCAAGGCAAAAAAATTTTTGGTCAACTTTGCCCCATGTTATAGCATAGGGCGAATTCTCGACCTGTCCGTACACTTTGGATAAAATTTCATGTATATAAACTAAAACCCTGCATTTTTTTTGCCAAGTACCTGCCTAAGGCTTATGTTGATAAGCTCACAAAAGGAAATTGAGCAGTTTCGTGTTCCTGAAGAGCGGGAGGTTTTTTAGCATCAAAATTTTACATCAGCAAAAATGCCCTATGCTATAACATAGGGCATTTTTTTGGTTCTCGTCATGTTTGGGTCTATATCTCATTTGGGCCACCCCTTATTGGCAAGTTTGAACACATTTTCTGGACCAAAATTTCGCGAGAAATACGATGGCGAAGTCAAAAACCAGATTTTAAACCAAAAAATTTTGAGAAAAGTCAAGTTTTCGTGAATCTTCAAAATTTCATTTTATCCCATATATTTGGTTTTTTGATAGAATATGAAATTTTTTGGTAAAAACTTTAAAAACTTTTGTCATAGTTGTATGCAGCTAATGTAAACGAATCGATCGATACCCAACATGGGTACTTTTAGCATAAAAATGGGTCTGAAATTCGAGTTTTATGAAAAAAATCGCCAAAAACTCAAATTTTCCGACCTACAACTTGTCAGAGCTGTCCTGCCATGGATATTGAGTTTTGACACCAAGTATATTTATGAATTTTACTTCCCACATATTGTAATTTTGATTCCTATCATAAAAAAAGGGGGTCATAAAACCATGGGTCTTCCATTCGTGCTCCTCTCAAAAACCGTGTCTTAATAATTAATTTTTCAAAAATTCCCCTTCCTAGCACCTGAAGATTTGTCTGCAGAAAGGCTTCTGCCTCACCTGCTACGCGCTGGCGAGGGCGCCGCCAGCGCAAGTGCTGGGGCCCAACGACGTTCGCAAGCCCTCCGTCACTGTTCCCATTCCAGCATTCGCATTTCAGCTAGGCTGGAGGTGCTGGAGGGAGGAGATTGAAGGTGACGACTCGGATGGCCTGCGGTCGACAGAACGATGCCAAGGACGGCTTCCTGCAGCCGGCAGAAGCACTGCTGGACATGTGGACGAGTCAGATTGAGCAGCTGGCGGACCCCGACGACCCTTGCACCCACTTCCCCTGCGGCGATGTTGCTCTTCTTTCCCCTTCTCATCCAAAGACGGCGGGAGCTGGGGCTCTGCTCTGAGAAGGGCGATGCTGAGAAGCAAGACATGAGGTCTAAGAGGGAAAGGTGGAATGGTGGTGCAGAACGAAGAGGTGGCGCTGCGAGCGGCGCGGCTGGCGAAGGTGAAGGAGATCGCCGCCAACCGAGACATCCACATCACCTCCTTCATCAAAAACTTCACCGACCCTGCCACCGGAGAGGTCAAGGCTGTCAACGGACACCACAACGACCTCATGGAGATTCCTTTCGGCAAGGTCCCCGGCCCTCCTCCTCCCCACCCCAGGCCTCACTTCGCTTACGACTGAATGGCTCTAGGCACATGTCCTCCGAACCGAGATCAACCTCAACCCCGGCCTGGAAGGCTACAGCGCTGACATCAAAAGTTCTCCTCCAACACCCCACCTTCTGCTTCAACATTTCACTTTACTCTCTATACTATGCGCTCATTATTCGCTCCCTTGAGTATGTTTTAGGCTTTGTGCCGCATGTATAGAGATGTATAGAGATGCGAGTGTATGGAGAATAAAGTGAAATGTTGCTGCTACCGGGGGGGAACGAAGTCTTCGTCCATTTTATATATCTTACTATGCTAAAACTGGACGAAGACTTCGTTTCCCCCTCCCCGGTGCTGAAGATGGAGCCGCTAGAGAGATGGAGCAGGGAAGCCTTTTAGACGGAGGCTACTCCTACTACAACGAGCAGGGCCAGGAGGTCCGCTACGACGGCTGCCAGGCCATGGAGTACGGGATGGTGGCGCTGAGCCCGGGCCTCGTGGACACGGCCTGCTGGCTGGTGCCCCTCTTCGCGGACCCCGCCGGCAACCCCGACCCCTTCGTCTCCACCTGGCGCCAGAAGGAGTACCAGAAGGAGGCCGAGATCAAGGCCAAGGCTCGCTCTTTTTCTCCCAGACCTAACCTACCTGGTGAGGCAGGCAGTGAGTCTCCTGCAGGTCCAGTCAGAGGCTGCCAAGATGGCGACACTGCTCAGGCGCTACTGCGTCAGCATGCGACCAACTATGGACAGGTCCCTGGAGCACGGGGCCTACGAGCGGGCCACGAGGACCTGCGAACTGCTCTTCTGTATCAGACCGGTTGGTGCTGGCCTTCTTTTGGCGCAGGCTAGGATCTTACTACGGCATAGGGTTTCTATGAGGCGCCTGAAGCAGGCAGACTGGTTTTACTTGAGACCAAAACTAGCTGTAATCAAAACAGCCCTACACCAGGCCTTTTATTGCGAGAGGATTCGTTTGATTGGATAATTTCCAGTCTGGGAAGAAGGGAATTTTTCTTCTCTCGCCATGCCGTCATAATTTGACTTGCTGGCAGAGAAAGGCAATGGGGGGTTGGCAGATGCAGCCAGGCTCGGAGGAGGCGAAAGCCTGTGAGCAAGTGCGCGCTGATGCTGCCCAGTACCTTCAGCTGGCCCGCCAGCGCCAACAGCAGCAGGCACGGCCGCCCAACCCCGCCCAGGGCAACAATCCCCGCGGATAGACGCCTCCTTTTGTTCTCTCCGCCTCTCCCACACACCAGCAATGTGATCATCACCCCCTCTTGGCTTTAGCAAGAACACAGTACACGCACACCCTTCCCAGTGCACAACCACAGAGAGGCTTAAGAGGGCAGGATTATCGAGGATGAAAGCGACATGCTTCATTTAAGTACAACATATAAAATTGTCCAAAACTAAAACCTACATTCTGGCCTAAGAGCACGGTGGAAATAGATGCGTTTTTCAACTTTTTTACGCAAAATAGTAGTTTTCCTCATGAAAGCTAATACATGGATTGATGGCAATTTTATTCCTTAATACTTTCTAGTAATACTGCCTAGGATTTTAGCTATGGTGGAGGCCAGGTTCAAAAACCATGGGTCTAATGTACGGTAAGAGAAGCAGTGTTGTCAAATACGGGCACTTCTGCGAAGCTTCTCATAGACAGTTGGAAAAGCATCCTCTGCTCCTACCTGACAAATTTCATCAATTTTCGCACTACAGTGGAAAGTAGAAATGCAGTTGACCTGTTTGCGCACTTGATAGTAGAGGCGGTGATCGAACATCTCCTCAAACTCCGGCTCTGACATGTAGGTATCAGCGTATGTCATTTGGAACCTGCAGTTACATTTTAGGAAACATTTTGTGCTCAAAAATGAGCATATCTATAAAAACTAGCCCATGAACTGAGCGAATGTACGCCTCCAAAGCTTTCACTGACTTCTGAGGCTGAAAGCTGGCCAGCGGAGGGTTGCCTTTAGGCAAGTTGATTGAAATTCCGCTTTCCAAAACCGGCGAACTGAAACCATAGGCGCCGATGTCCACGTACATGATCTCCTCCTCCCCTTCCGAATGCACCAAGCCTCTGCCGGGGGGCAGGCGGAAAGGGCAGATCCACAGCGGGTAGAGCTGGAAAATGTTTTCATTCAGACAAAAGTTGTTGATTGCTGGTCAAGATTTACAGCCGTTTCGGTGTGGAACTTCTCAAGGCTTTGTTTGAATGCAGTGAGTGGGACGAAAAGATCCTGCAGCAGATGGTGCTCTTCGTACAGCTTTTTGATCTTCAAGCAAAGAAGAGATGTGGTATGGGAGTGATGAAGTGGAGGGCAAAATGACCTGTGGTGTTTGGGTAGCTTTGAGAAAGGCAATTTTGATGGGCAGCATCCAACCAGCCAGCAATCGAAACCAAGGCTCGTTGCCGAAAGGGACGATGTCTTCCATTTCCCAAAACAAGCCTTTCGTGTGTCGGTGATAGTAGTCTGCAAAAGAAGCCCTTCATACCCTTCATAGATTCTCAAAGAAATCCTAAAGTTAGCTTAAAAGTTAGCTGATATGCTGTAAAACCATGTGGCTTAAAATGGTTTCGCATTTGATATAATTATAGCTTTTTTAGAAAACATAATTTTTTTTTATTAAATTCAAAATCAATTTTTGAAAAGCAGACAACCTCTTAGAGGGATCCACTCCGTGCGCTCTTTTCTGGAGTCACTAAGGATGGCCTCCGCATACTTGTAAAACCATGGCTTGTAGAAGCGTCCGATAGAGTTCACCTGCCAACTTCTGACTCAGTAGAAAGCTGGCAAGCCAATCGCACAAAGACGGGCACCCTAGAGGCATCCTCCGGAGCGTCGTCGAACTGGGCAGTCATCAGGACACTGGCCGTCTGCGAGTACACCAGGGCCTCCACGAAGTCGTGCCCTGCTTCAGGGGCCACAGCCTTGCTGAAGGCAGCCACCAGCTCCTGTCAGAGCAGCTGGGGGCTACTTTGAGGACAAGAGGGGCGACTGAGAACGTCGGCCGATCGACAGGGCTGGTAGCAGAGGCGCACGAAGGGCTTGGCGGGGATGATGCGGAGCTCCGCGGCCACCAGGAAGCCCAGCGTCCCGTGGGACCAGGGCACGCACTCGAACAGCTCCTTATTCTCCGTCTCAAAGGACCAACCATTCCTCCTTTTGGCCAACTATGACCCGAAGTGAAGCATTCATTCAGCTCTGAATTTTGTCAGATATTTGAGTTAAATGTAAGTTGTGAGCAACCTGATTTTTCTCTTAGTTTGTAAGCTTTTTGACCGCGGAGCGGCCCGAAGGACCGCTCCGCGGTCTATAGAGGTTACTCAACTTTTGTCCTCATATATATCTATATATATATATATATATATATATATATATATATATGTATTTCTGGAAATGCTGGTCCTCACCGAATTCTCAACGGATTGGGACAAACTTTTTTTTTCCTGAAAGGTAATGCAATTTTAGGAAGATCTGGAGTGGTGGAACCGGTTTCCGAGCATTTGAAACATTACTTATTTGGGTAGAAAGGCTTGAAAATTGCAATATACAGTTTTTGCGCTGTATCTCCTGTAATCTTGAGAATTGCACAGAAGACTTGAGTTTTTTTGTTCACAAGTCATATATAGCGATTCCAAATCTGCTAGGACAGTTGCATTTTGTTTTTGGCGCGCAGTTCAGTGTCTCTTTCCATGCGTGCCCAAAAACAAAATGCAGATGACGCAGCAGATTCCACAAGTAGTAGATGTATTTCCTTGACTTTTTGCTCGAGGCAATTACAAAATTTGGAGAAAAGAGACCAACATTTGGCTTGCCGATGGTACCAGTTATTTCTTCCACTTTTAATAACGTATAAAATGTATAAATAAAAATTTATTTTTTTGTAATATATGGAAAATAAATAAAAAAAATAAACTCATTAAAAAATTATAACAAACATAAAAGAATCGAAAATATATTAAGATATTAATGGATAAAAAATTTAAAAAAATAAAAAAACATAATTATTTAAAAAATATAACAAAAAGAAAAAATTCGAAAATCAAAAATACAATTCAAATTTATTGGCAAACTAACATATTTTTGTGAAATTTTCATGATTTTTGCTTAGAGCAATCGATTTTTGGGAGAAAAGAGCTCTAATTTTGACCTGCCGATGGTACCAGTTGTTTTTTCAACTTAAAGATTCCAAAATAAAAATGATTGCCTAAGAAGAATTCGAACCTCCCAGCTTCAACCAGCTGTTTAATCGCGTAGACCACTACACCACGGATGAATATGCATAGCTGCTTAACTGAAGACTTATGAATAAAAGTCAATACATGAGGCCCAAGGACCCGGGGGGGGGGTGAGTGGGGGAAGAAATGAATACCTACTATCGTCCATTGAATAGATGCGGAGAAGAAGAAGGAGGAGGAGGAGGAGTCGGAGTTCGGACAAATGGTCTTTTACATAATTTACTGCAATTCTGCAACTTTTCAGCGATTTCTCGCGAGATTTGGTCTATTTGATGATGCTCTTTCCAATGCAAAAAGAATTAGAAAGATTGAAACTCCCTGTGACGAGCTAGAGCCTTATCAAAATAAAGATCTAGCAATAACCCCGAAAACGTACACCTAGGTCGAAAAGAGGGGCTGGGCGCTGACGGTCGCTACACTCCCTCGCGCCAGCCCAATTTCTGGAAATGCTGGCCCCGGGCGAATTCTCAACGGATTTGGACAAACTTTTTTTTTCCTGAAAGGTAAAGCTATTTTAAGAAGATCTGGAGGGGTAGACCCGGTTTTTGAGCATTTGAAACATTACTTATTTGGGTAAAAAGGTTTAAACATTGCAATATACAGTTTTTGCGCTGTAGCACCTGTAATCTTGAGAATTGCACAGACAACTTGAGTTTTTTTGTTCACAAGTCGTATATATCGATTCTAAATCTGTGCTTACTTTTGAAAATGGTTGAGAAACCACAGACTTTCCCTCTTGAGTGACAAACTTTCGCGCATGACAATAGCATCAAGAATTAGTAGCAGCTGAACGGCTAAGAATTGATAGAGGACTTGAGTTTTTTTGTTCACAAGTCATATATAGCGATTCCAAATCTGTGCTTACATTCGAAAATGGTTGAGAAACCACAGACTTGCCCTCTTGAGTGACAAACTTTCATGCATGACAATAGCATCAATAATTAGAAGCAGCTGAACGGCTGATAATTGAACAGAAGACTTTAGTTTTTTGATTCACAAGTCGTATATAACGATTCCAAATCTGTGCTTACTTATGAAAATGGTTGAGAAACCACAGACTTTTCCTTTTGAGATGCAATGTTCACCCTCACAGCAGAAGGTGTAAGCTTAATTTATGGATTTTGCTACATGTGAAGGTGTAAGCGCTCCGCGGTCACCTATTGCGCTTTGCGCCATATACTTTTTTCAAAATCTTACGGCATA
>JASANA010006685.1:0-46239 GCA_030248095.1 Ptycholaimellus sp. GST1_10
TGATGAAGGAGCTGTTTGCGGGCACAGTTTTTCAATGGCCCAAAGGCCTCTTCTTATCAGGTCACTATTGGTCTGCCCAGCTGTAGCCAGCCTTCAAGTGGCGGCTGGCGGAGGGAGCAGGACTGGGGCTTCTTCGGATGAAGAACTGGGCGGGCTCATACTTGAGCCCCTGGCGTGGGAAGAGGATGGAAGAGAACACTGGGGATGATGCAGAAGTCCGGCGCTTCCTTCCCGTCCTCCAACACCGCAGGGGGGGTGGACCACCTTAGCCCATCCTACGGCTCAGCTGAGTCAAAGGGGGCGTACGTTTCTTGAGCCTGACTATGGGTGGCTGGAGGGGGCCCTGACGCTCCTCGTTTGTCTGTTTGCCCACAGATGTCCACTGGCCTCCGCCACCTCTTGGAATCCAAGAGGAAGAGAAGGTAGCGGTTCCAGGCTTTGCCGACGGGTGGTGGCCTGGTCGGGGAACTGGGCTCAGCGCTCTTCACTGGTATTGGCGGAGGCTGGGGCTGGGATGGCAGCAGGTGGACTGGAGTGGGCCTTAGCTCAATGCGCTGCAATTGACACTCATAGAGTGGAGTGGAGAGTTCACTCAGTGGAGAGTTGAGAGTGGTAACGTACCTTGGAGGTGAGGACGGATCCAAGCCAGCCCGCCCGGCAGCCCCTTCATGGCCTTCTCCACGCGCTTGTTGAAGCCCAGATTTGACTGAAAATTGGCCTATCATCATTTCTAAAGTTTGAGGAGGCTGGTGAAGGAGAATGTTTAGGAAGGGGCTGCTTTGTAGGTGGAGGTCTGCCAGGGGAAGTAATCGGGTAGGTGCTTGAGGCAGGCGGCTTCCAGCCTGGTGTCGTCGTAGACGAACAGGATGATCTCGAGGTATGTTTTATCGGATACAATGAGGCATACAATGAGACGTGTCATTCATAGACTTGGCAACAAAAGAGTAACATGTATCTCTAGATGGTCACAAACTTCCTTAGGCGGATATCTGGAATTGTCTTATGACCTTACCAGTGGCCTTGGTTGAGGTTCGAGTATCTTGTTCCTCTTGGAGCGACGGAGCATCAGAAAATGGAGCCATCTGCAGCCTAGGAAATCCCAACCTTCGGTTCCTATAGATACAGGGTGGTATCCCATAGGTAGGAAGATAATAAAGGCTAAGAGCACATCAGCAGTGCTCAGACAGTTGAGTGCCCTTCTTGGACTGCTTCTTGGACTCCGGGGCAGATGGCTCTACATCCTCCTCCACAGCCTCATTGGGGGCATCACATTCCTGCGTCTCCTTTAGAATCAGGTTTCAGAGTATAGATAGCAATAGAGAATTGAGTCCGTGCGAGCGGAGCTTTAGCAAGCACGGACCCCGCTTAGTGGCGGGGGGCAGGGGGATAGCGCTATGTTTGGAGCTCTGTTATGGGTCTAGATATACTAAATTGGGGCTGAAGGGTGCCAAGTGGGGATCAGAATAACGAAAAAAACACAAAAAAAACAAATCGAGAATAATTGGATGAAGAATAATTGTTAGGCATAGGGTATTAGCTGTAAGTACCTTGGCTATGTGGAAGTTCTTGTAGCGTCTTTGCCTCCTGCTTGGCATTCTTCATTGGAGACCGGGCATCATCCAGCTTGAGCACCTTCCAGTACTTTCCCGGACTTGAGCAGGAGCTGCTTCCACTTTATCCCCTGTGGGCAGGAAATCAATGATGTAATAGGAGAGATGGGCAAAGTTTTGCCTGGCTCTTGTCATAGCCTTCGTAGTATACTTTGCCTAGAGCCTGGTTTAAATGGACCTAGTTGAGGACGTTATGCCTCTGTTCTCGATCCCCCGCCAGGGCCTTGTTCCCCTATGATAGCATAGGTTGTATGGGCTAAACACCATAGATATGCATAGCAGAGGATATGAACCTCTGCCCCTTCTTGTACATCCATCCAGTACTCTTCGAGGGTGTAGGATACATGCTTGCCCAGTCGTCTGGCATCCTTGAGGTTAATGGATCCGTAGGGGAAGAATTGGATTCTACCACCTCCCGCGCCTTTGCTACAATGTTGGGGACCTTCAGTGGCTGCTGACAACCACCACACTTCCACACTTCTCCAAAGCTGAGAAACAAGACGATTTCCACTGGACTGAGACGAATGAGCCAAGACAGGGGCTTTTGTAGGCGGGATTGTTTTGGGGAGGGCAGAGGAGGTAGTCCAGACTCACATAGGGGGTGCGTCAAAAGGGCATGGAGGAGGGGTGTCTGCTAGGCAAGCGTAGGAAAATAGTGTGGGTTTGGAGGGAGACGAGTGGCTGGACAGTTGAAAAAGGGTGGGAGCGGCGGCAACTGAGAAGGGAAGGGTGGAGGATGGGCTGTTGGCCAAGTAGGCAGGAAAAGCAGGTCCAGTGCAGCAATTGTAGAAGAGGAAAGGCGACAAAGATGGCAGCATCGTAGGGAGCGCAGCTGTATACATTGAAAATGAAATTTTCTATGATGCTCCTAGGGTTAATGGCAGATTGTCGAAAGTAGAATGCATAGAATGAAGGGAAGCTTTAGGCAATTCGAATCACTATGTAGACAATCAAATGAGCATTATCTTTGGTGCCAGAACAACTGATTATGTGCTCAACAAGAAAACTAAGAAGTTGGGGATAGGATGGAGGGAGGGAAGGGAAAGGGAAGGCAGGGTGCAGGACCGGCATTGCAGGGCCAGAACGGCAAAGTTGCTGGGGCAGGAGTCAGCACCAGCGCACCTCATCGCCCTGTTCACTGCCCGAGACTGTCAAAAAAACTGCACTCATGCCTCCACCTTCCTTCCTTCTACTTTACATCCCTTTTTCTACTAAACTAATATCTCAGTAAATATTTTGGCTAATAATTCAAGAAGCCCCAAAAGAGAGGATGGGAGGAAAAAGGTGAAAGGTTGTTGGGAAGCGGCAGATCAAAGGGGCGTAGGTGGGGCGAATGCTGCTGGAGTTGGCCGCAGGGGGCAGGAAACGGAGGCGCAGCGATGGAGGCACCCAAACTTCACTCGCGCCAGCAGCTCAGAAACCCTTCAAACACCTACCCAAGCTTCTTTCTTTCCCTTGCTCAAATTCCCAAAGTTGATCTCTCCGATCTTTCTTTTTCGGCAAAAACTATTTATATCCATTTCATATTTTACAACAAGACTAAAATGCTACAGCATGAGCCGCTTATGAATTGTCAATCATCAAAAAGAACTAGACAAGGTGTGACAAAATCGTGATAAATTTAGATTTAAATTATAAACCAATTAGAGTTAAAATTTTAACAGGTTCATCTACAAAATCCACTGATCATTCATAAGCAGGCGGCAATTTATGGCATGATTATTCCAGTTTTTTAAATGTTTAAATGATGTTGTTTATGAACTTTACTTGATCATTTTTAGCCTCTTACATAAAAAGTGTCAAAATTAAAGCATGATTCATATTAAATTAAAAAATTGATCATATTGCAAATGCCAGCAAAATTTAACCTTCGATTAGCTAATTTCAATTTAATTTCAATTTTGTTTGTTTTATTTTGTTACGTAAACTCATAATTTCATCATGACCAAAATTTTTCAAAAAAATTCTTTCACTTTAAAGCATTTAATTACATTTTAACAAATTTTTTTTTCACTAGTTATATTTTATATTTTTTCACTAATTTTTGTCCTCTTTTTGCCAAAATTGCCGCCTGCTTATGAATGATCAGTGGATTTTGTAGATGAACCTGTTAAAATTTTAACTCTAATTGGTTTATAATTTAAATCTAAATTTATCACGATTTTGTCACACCTTGTCTAGTTCTTTTTGATGATTGACAATTCATAAGCGGCTCATGCTGTAGCATTTTAGTCTTGTCTAGATCTTGGCCATGTGGAAGACATATTTACTTGCCACATGAACAAGGCTTCAAACATTCATTGGGGAAAAAGCCATTACTAAGCTTCAAAATTTCTAAACTTCTAAGGCTAAAATTAAAATTTCACGATTTTGGCAATCTAGATCTTCTAGATCTCATTGAGAGCTATCGATTGATATATGGATGATATATGGGTTCATCCAATATCCAAGGAGTTCTAGCTCGTGACATGCGACCATCCAAAACCTCTATTGCCCATTCATAACTAGGGCGCTGTCGTGCCCTAGGACAAGAAGCTCAAACCTATAGCATTTAAGCTGACCTGACCATCAGTTTATAAAAAACTGCGCAGTTTCACTAAAATGACTTATTAGAACTTTTCCAGGTTTTTTTAATAAATTACTAAATTTCTAAGGCGAAAATCAAATTTTCACGATTTTCGTCATCTAGATCTCATTGAGAGCTTTCGATTGATATATATATGTCCATGGTTTCATCCAATATCCAAGGCGCTGAACCTCGTGACATGCAACCACCCAAAAACTCGATCACCCATTCATAACTAGGGCGCTGTCGCGCCCTAGGATTTCCTTTTTTCGAAATTTTTTAAATTCTAAGGCCAAATTCAAAAATTTTACGATTTTCGTCATCAAGATCTCATTGAGAGCTTTCGATTGATATATCCAATATCCAAGGCGCTGAACCTTGGGACCTCGATCACCCATTCATAACTAGGGTGCTGTCGCGCCCTAGGATTCAGTCCTATGACAACCTGAGCATCAATTTAAAAATGACGGCTGTGGAACTGTAAATCTGCGCAGTTTAGCTGTATTGAAACATTAGGTAAATGGGTAGACGACAGAATCGAGTCAAATCTCTTTTACAAACGTGAATTGATTGAGAAAGTTTGCCAGAAAACTTATGCCACAAAAAATATCACAAGATAGACCAGAAAATTTCCTAAAACACGTAATTCTCCGATTTTTGAATTTTGCTTTAGTTCCAAAATGAGAACACTTCAAATTTAGCAATGTCCTGTTTTTGAACGTTTTTTGGAGGTTTTTTCAAAATTACTAAACTTCTAAGGCCAAAATCAAAATTTCACGATTTTCCTCATCTAGATCTCATTGAGAGCTTTCGATTGATATATATATGTCCATGGTTTCATTCAATATCCAAGGCGCTGAACCTCGTGACATGCAACCACCCAAAAACTCGATCACCCATTCATAACTAGGGCGCTGTCGCGCCCTAGGATTTTCCTAATTCTTTTGATTCTTAGTGAGAAAAACTAAATCTGTAGGATAATGGAGCAAGAAAAGAGAAGAAAAGTAGCGTTGTGCAAAGGCAGTGTTGTACTGGAACAAAGAGGTGGCATCGGTAGAGGCCAGCTGGGAGCTTGCGCCAGCAAATCTCATCAGGCTCGCCCTTCGCAGTGCAGACTCCTCAGCTCAAACATGCTACACCCCACCCACTTTTACACAACTTCTCTTATTTCTACCCTTTCATTCTATTTACAGTTGGGACAGGAAATTCTTGTAGAAACAATCAAAAGGGGAAGAAAGGTGAACGAGGTTGAGGGCGAAAAGCTGGCAGGCAGTCAGCGGGGGCCAGGGAAACAAGCTCTGCTGCTGGCCTCAAAGGTTGCTTGGTGCCCAACTTCCCCGGACTGGCTGCATTGGCTGGCGGAAAGGAGGAGGAGCACCGGGTGGGAGGAGAGGCAAAGGCAGGAAGTCACGCGGGCCCATGCTGAATCCGGAGGAGTGTTGGACATGGGGGGCCTCTTGCAGTTGAGGATGCGGGTGGCCTTGATGCCCTGCCTGTACTCCCACAGCTTCTCCGCCTTGGCCACAAAGAACTCGTCCAGGCTGGACAGCATGAACTTCAGCTCGCAGCTCTTAAAAGCCTCAACCACCTGATCATTGGCATAGTGCCCAGGCACATCGCTGAGGTTGTCTGGGTGGTGGGCGTCGTAGGTGGAGTGAAGCCAGTTTGGGCTGTTCAGGAGCTCCACTGAAATTGAGCGGAGAACCTGCTGCTTGAGGATGCAGCCCTGGTTGAAGAGGTGGCGCAAGTAGCAGTAGGTGAGCTTAAACACTTTGTCGTGGCCGTAGCGGTAGCGCTCCATCTCAAACACCTGCTCCAGGCCCCTCACATGGCCTTCGTAGTCACCCACTACGATGAATGCCTGGGATAACCTGGTGGCAGCGACAGTGAAGCGGGGCGCCCAGGAGGTGAAGGTAGGCGTGAACTTCTTCTCTCACCCTGCATTTGACTGGATGAGGCTGAAAAGCACTACCTTGGCCTCATGGCCAATCTGGGCATTGATGGTCATCACCTTCACCTCCTCATAGCCCACCTCATCCATGGCCTTGCGCAGCTTCAGGCCCTGGGACTTGTAAGGGGTACTGACCAGGATGGAAGGCCTTGGCGCTGGCAGGGCACATCACCTTCTTGAACCAGGCGAGCAGGCGCAGGATTGCTTGCGCCTTGTGCAGATTGAAGATGGAGTGGGAGGCATCTTCCTGCTCGGAGGCAACGAGGTTGATAAACCTGACTTGCTGGCAGGAGTTGGTGAAGGGAAAGAGGGGTGGGCAGAGACTGGAACCAGCAACGGGTGGAGGGGTGGTGATGTGGGTGTAGAAGAGCTGGAGCAGGTCGATGCAGGAGGCCGGCAGGTGGAAGGTGGTGGTCAGGGAATGTAGGTGGTGAGAGAGGGGTTAACAGCCTTCACAACATCCAGAATGGAGTGTGTGAGTAGCTGGCGGGCAACACCGGTGCCAGCAGTGTAGGGTGGGAGCTGTTGAGAGTCTCCAGCAAAGACTATGTTCTCCAGCTTCTCACCTCCTTGCCCTATCACCCAAATAGCCTGATCTCTGCTCACTAGGCTAGCCTCATTGATGAACAGGATGGATGGATGCAGATGAAAACTCTCCAACACCCAGTCCCTCATCTTGTCCATGGTAGAGAAAACTACTCTGGGGCTTATGGCATAGAAAAGGGTGCGTTGGAGGTTGAAGTTGGCACTGCGCGCATCCTTGCGCACCACGGCGATGCCCTGGGACTTGGTGTCCAGCTCCTCCTGCTCCTGCTCCATCTTCTTCTTCTTCTTGCCCAGGAAGTCCATGCGCACCATCAGCTCCTCATCCTCCACCTCCAGTCTCACCCAGGCAGAAAGCTTACCTGCAATGCCTTGGCACTGGAAGGGATCGGAGGCAAAGGAGTAGTGGGTGGCGATGGTGTCATTGTCCAGGGAGTCGTTGGCCTGTGCCAGCTGGACAGCCTCCTCCAGCAGGTCAGCGCCAATCTTCTCGAAAGCCAGTGGCAAAGTGCTCCCTTCCACCAGCTTACCCTTCTCCTTCAACCTCTGCTCCTCCTCCTCTTGTCAGCGGAGGTGAGTTTCAGAGGCCATTCGAAGGGCTCAGTAGAGGTGCTGTTGCATGGCCTTGTCCTTGGGCGTCTGGGCCTGGGCCACAGGGGACAGCATCTCCACCACCTTCAGATAGCTGTCTAGACCTTTGTCCACTGCAAAGTTGGTTTTGGTGATGAAGAGGATGGTGTAATTGTCATCGACGCTGCACTCCAAGAGCAAGCGGAGGATGGAGAGGGTGAGGACGAAGGTCTTGGCACCACCGGCCACTCTGTCAATCACCACCACCCTGCCCTTGTTCTTGGCCAGGGAGAAGGAGGCCAGAACTCGAGAGGTGAAAGCCTATTCTGGGGTGGGAGTGAAATGGAACTGCTCATTGAGGAAAGCAAACCAGGCAGTGGATTTGCTGTCATTGATGAGCTGGAGGTTGACAGAGAACTCACCTTTGTGGTCTTGGTGGAGGGTGGGGAAGAACTGGAGGCCAGCGTCTCAGAGCGGGGGGAGTATGGCATTCTTGGCCACCACCGACCAGTACTGGATGGCAAAGACTCTCTGAAAATAGGCCAACTGGACAATGTTGATGTCCACGTCATCCCGGATGTCCACCTGCATGCCCTTGTACTGGAAGTCGGCGTGGGTGATCTTGGTCCAGATGTCACCCATCGTCTGAGAGGAGGGAACCAGGGTGATGATGCACTTGTTGGAGCCGGGAGGCGGCGGAGGGAGCTGGAGGCGTCTCCAGTTCAGACTCGGCCTTCTTTTTGGACTTCTTGCCCTTGGACTTCTTCTTGCCCAAGGATGAAGAACCAGAGGTGGTGGAGCAATAGCCAGGCAGGACGCGGACAGAGATGGGCAGCTCTGCGCCAGCCAGCAGGGCCCTGTCGCCGCCGAGGAGGTAGAGGGTGGTGAAGGTGCACTGGGTGAAGATGGTGGCCTGATCCCTTGTCATCTACACTTCCATCACCTCCTTGGCCTCTTCGTGCTGGACCTTGAGAGAAAGTGGAACCACTGCCGTGAATGAAGGTATCCGCAACAAGTTGCGGTAGGCATCAGTGGAGCAGGGTGGGCGTCAAGGCAGCAGAGATGGCCAAGCGGATGGGCTCTGGGAGGGCCTGCAGGGTGTCCTCCAACTGATTGGACCAGGAGGCAGTAGGACTGAGGCGCCGGTGAAAGCTGTGCATGGCATGCACTGCTTTGGGAGTGAAGAAGTGGTCTGCCTCACTGTCCTGCAATTGCTCTTGGTGGGCGGAGTGGAGGGGGATTTGAACTTGGGCGCGGAGTAGTCGGAGGAGAGGGGAACGATGTGGAACTCATCCTGGAACTCATCCGCTATGTACTCCTCCTCCATCTCCCCACACAAACCCTCCGCCTCACTGTCCTGCAATTGCTCTTGGTGGGCGGAGTGGTGGGGGATTTGAACTCGGGCGCAGAGTAGTCGGAGGAGAGGGGAACGACGTGGAACTCGTCCTGGAACTCATCCGCCATGTACTCCTCCTCCATCTCCCCACACGAACCCTCCGCCTCACTGTCCTGCAATTGCCCACCTTCCCTTCAACTCTTAGGCCAAAGGAGGGGTTTCATTATGACACGCTGGAATGTTTCCACTTTTGCTTTGTAGGAAGCTGAAAATGAAGGACAAGTTATGTTTGTATGGAACGGAATCGGTTGGAGGGACCCAGCGCGATGCAGGTGGTCCCGGGTTTGCGGAGCTGGACAGTCGTGCATGCTTTGGATGCACACCTCCTCTGTCAGACGTTCGTCTTCCTCACGCGCTGCTTCCATCGCAGTGCCCTATCAAACTTAGGCATCTGCTGAGTGCAAGAGTGAATAGACTAAGAACTGAATAATGAGCGGTTTTGGTGGAAGCGGAGGTCCTTGGCAGAGAATCCGGCAGAGCGAACGAGCAGGCGCATCCAATTGTGCAGTTCATACACCTTAGGGGAGTCTCCGGATGTGTAGACAATGATGTCCTTGTTGAGGGCACTGAAGGCGGCGTCACTGGCCGGATTGATGCCCTGTGCGGCCAGACTTCTGCCCAGCTTCTGAACATTGCTCATGTCGTAGGCTAATTTAATGAGTGGACAGATTTAAGGGATCTCGTCCAGCGGCGGCATCTCGTCAAAGCAGCCTCCAGCGGCGGCATCTCGTCCATGTTCGCAGTTTTAATGTCTTCAAATAACCCTCTTTCAAACCCCTATCTTCTGGCTTATGGGGCTTAAAAACCTGGTGGTTGATGCCAGAGACGGAGCGGCGCCCGGAGAGGCCCTCCTCCTCCTCCTCCTCCCCCTCCAGCGTCGGCATCTGGTCCAGGTTGGCAGTTTCGATGTTGTCCGCCTGCCCTCCTTCACCCATCCCATCCACCACCTTCCAATAGAGGGCCAAACTGGAGGGGAAGGATTGAATGAGAGAGGAACCTGAGTGGCCGCCCTGTTGGTGCGCTCTAGCTCAGCATAGGTGTTGAAGAGCTCAGAGCGGAGGTGTTCGATGTAGCTGCAGCCCCCTGGGTGGTTCTCCAGGCGGTTCACCTCCACCTCCAGGAAGCGGATGTAGCGATTGAGGCGCCCCGCATCCAGCTCCAACTCTCCCTTCAGTAGCAGCCCCTTGGCCTCATCACAGGCCTTCTCCTGGAAGGACGAGGGTTGCATCTAATCTCGACAAGGCTCAAAGAATGAACCAGAATCTCGTTGATCGACTGGCAGAGCTGCGGAGAGACAGGGAGCATGCACACCACCAGTACTTTCTCAAGCTTCTTCCGCATTTCCTCCCTCACCTTCACGATCTGGTGGGTTGCTGAGTTTGTAGAGAGCAGGGAAGTGAGGAGAGTTTGGGATACCTTCGGCGGGAGACCGGGGTGGCTGATGGTGATGTGGTGAAGCAGACTTTCCATGCAGCGGGAGCGATGCGTGCAGGGGCCGCATTGTAGAAGCTGTCCATCTCACTTTGGTGATGGCCGCTGGCAGCGGCGAAGATAAGGGCGGGGTCGGTGAACAGAGCGCCCACTTTGTAGGCCATCACCAGCAGGCTCCCCAGCACGCTGTTCAAGCTGCCAACCAGCTCTCCCCATAGTTCCAGAAGATGCCTCGTTCACACACACACTTAGGCCTAGTTCTTATAAACGCAATTAGGCATTGCAACCGATCTCCACATGTGCGGACGGACTGCTAGGAGCGGACACCGGCGGCGTTCAGGAGCCATTTTGTCTTCTTCCAGAAAGTTTTCAGCGGGACCCCGTCTGTGGCTCCTTTCTTGCTTTCCAGAACTTTGTCCAACTCCGCTCGGTACAGAGGGCATGAAAGAGGGAGCTGCTTGCGAGCAATGCAGGCCTCGGCCAGCTCCTCAAACCATGCAATCCCACTCAGTTCGAATAAATACTGAACCTACCTTCAGCTTCTTCCGCTCCACTTGCCGCTTTTCAACCACCTCCCATTTCATGAAGAGAGGCTCGTTCAGCAGACCTGAATAGTTCTAATACTTGAAGAAACAGAATCGAGGCAAGGCACCTGTGGCGACGACGATGGGATCAGGCTTGGGTTGAGAGCATTGAAGGCGGCGTCGCTGGCCGGATTGATGCCCTGTGCGGCCAGAGCGGCCCAGCTTCTGAACATTGCTCATCTCGTAGGCTAATTTATTGAGTGGACAGATTTAAGCAACCTTCATTTCCTCTCTTTCAGCAGACGCCTTGGCCGCGATAGTTGGTTGCAGAAGCACTGGCTCCTCGCTGACCTCTGAAGATTTTGCTCATAAAGTTTGAAAAGAGAAAAGAAATATGAGTAGAATTTGACTTCGATTCCAGAAGATGGGAGGGCGCGGTTCATCCTTGCTGTAGGAGCGAGCGAAGATAAGGGCGGGGTCGGTGAACAGAGCGCCCGCCATCACCAGCAGGCTCCCCAACACGCTGTTCAAGCTGCCAGCCAGCTCTCCCCGTCGTTCCAGAAGATGCCTCGTGCGCCAACTGCAACATTACTGCCTGTGGGGGTGGGCCTGCTGCTTGAACACACTTACCCGAGATCTTTTCCCTGGGCCTGGTTTTTGATCTGATCAAACACCACATCAAACATGAGCCTGACTGTGGAGTACACAGCCTCGCCAGTTGGCAATGCCCCAGCAGAGAGGGGAAAGATGTGTGTTGATCTCCGGTGCGGAAGCTTATGGGTTGCTGAGCCTGTGGCTGTCCTCGTAGGGAGGCTTGAGGGGTCTCTTCTTCATGGCCAGCCCTTGGGGCTGGGAGCAGTAGCTAGCAAGCCAGAGGAGAGAGGGTGAGTCTAGGGGATGTAACCGACCCAGACTGAGGAGGAGGGCTCTGGCTGGGCCTTAAATAGGCCAGGGAGGGGGTGTGGCAGTGGCTTCTCCCCTTCGCTGGCCCCCCAGGCCAGCGCAGGGCTCCCGAAGCACTCTGCACATCAATTCCCCTCCCTCCCTGCCTGTGCATCACCCGGGAAGGCGCCCATTTGGATGGCGCTACACTCCGGGGCCAGGGGGAGGAGCCAGGAAAAGCCTTATACCTCTCTCAGTTAAGGATCCTCAACAGACAGACTTGTAGCCCAGCTATTCTGAACCACAAGGGACATGGGGAACAAGAAAAGGGGACAATTGTATCAAAAAACTGGAATCAGGTTCTTGTCAGGGAGTTCTTAATCCTGGTCCTTGAGCTTGTCCAAGTAGGCCTTGACTTGTTCTTCCATCTGTCGAGGACTGCTCTGATCTCCAAGTCCCACTGCATGGGGGGCAAAGGAGACCAGATCATCACCTCCTCTGCTGGCTCGGTAGAACCTAACCTCCTGATCTCCCTTAGAGCGCTGCAGGCCCTGAGGGCGCATCCTGTGGAGGCATCTACGACCCACCCGGGTGCAGCAGAGGAAATAGATGGCCAGTCCAGTCAGTGTCACTATCAAGCCCAGCACCACAATCCATAAAATGATGCTCAGGATAGGCTTGATAACTGACTGAGTGACTGTGGATGCAGCTGAAGCTGCTCCATCTACCAGGTCTCTGGCGCCTTGGGAGAGTGACTGCGTCCAAGTGCCTACTGCCGCCCCTGCTGCCTTGATGGTGTTGGCTACCCCATCAGGGTTGAGGCTTAGGTGTGAGGCATAATGGATGGTGGTCTGCAGCGTCTTCTCCATCCCAGGCAGCATCTCCAGGTATCCTGATAGAGCTGATGGAGGAAAGATCACTCAGGCATGGAACAGAGGAGGGGCTGAGAAGCTGATCTGCACTTGCAGAGCAGGGTTGTGAGGTCTGGCGATGTCTGGAACATATATCTTGTGCTCCAGCTCGCCCCACTCAGTCTCACCCTTCTCCACCTCTGTCTCCGAGGGCATCAGCAGTGGTTTGACGTCGTGGCAGGATGTCAGCGGACTGTCCGTTACCAGATCGAATCCGGCAGGAGGCCAGAACATCCTTTTGCCAGACTTCAACGTCACTGGGATGAACTTGGAGCAAGTGTTGTTGTACTCACTCAGCCTGTGGTCTTCACCAATTGCCACTACCTCAGCAGGCTGACAAGGTGAGACATAGGCAACATCTCCAACTACGTGAGCTGAGACGTTGTTCATACCCAGCAGTGCTCGGATCCCATGGGTGGAGTTCAGGTGGATGACCTGAAGCACCATCTCCAGGTGTGCTCTGGCAAGGTGGCAGAGTTCATGGTGCAAGGTTCCAAACCTTTGGTCCACCAACTTCCTCACCTGCATCCAAAGCCACTCCAACCTGGAGTTACCAGGGCTTGTCTCCACATACTCAGTTACCTCCAGCTCTCCTTCAGACCAGCTAGAGGTGTTCTGAATATACTGGAGTGTTTCCTGGAACACTTGTAGTGTTTGGGATCCTTCTTCCCGGAAGTACAGCAGAGGTCCCTCCATGGAGTCCAGCAGCTGACTTTCCGGTAGACAACCTGTCCATTGGTAGCCCTGTACCAACCTCCTTGGCTCAATCAGCGTAAGAGCAGCTTGAAGGCTGGAGATGATTGCATGCGGAGGGCTAATCATTGCTCGGAAGGTGCCTTTCCGTTCGAATGGGCAGAAGCGTTCCAACGCAGTCTTGTCCCATTGAATGGTCCATTGGCTGCTGCTGCAGCTTCCCTCTGAGAAGTTGCAGGCTTTCAGCGAGCCTAGGTCAGAGACAATGTGGTCTCTAGCCATCACACTGATGGCTCCTTCAACCAGCACAAAGTTCACGACAGACTGCACCTTTTCATAGCAGCACCAATCATAGGTGATCTGAAGTGACTTGTTGGTTGAGAAGACCCCTGGCGCTGTTTGAACCAGCTCGGTTGTTCCAAACCATTTGGTTGCCTGAGCTGATCTACAGAGCGCCGTGTCTACAGGGAAGTGTCGGATGCTCGAGTGAACATCGTTCAGTAGCGCCCTGGTTCCAAAGAACCCCATGGTTGTGCGTGCTGTCACCTCCTCCAGTAGGCATCGCCATGCTGGAAAGGTGGGCACTGTTCCAGATGGAACATACACGTCCACGTCGTTAGCGTACTGGTGTGCACCTTCCATGGGAATGATGCACTTCCCAGGAGCTGGAGGCAGCCTGATCGGCGTTCCGATATGTGGGGCCGATAGGCAGATCTGGAAGGGGTAGGGAAACTTCCCACCCAGCTGACCTCCCATCTTCTCTGCCGAGCTGATGCTCAAGGCTGAGAGTGCAAGCAAAGCTGTGAACCAGTTGGTCCACCTTCTCCAAGATCTTTGAGCAGGTCTTTCAGACTGCTGCCATGAGCTCGTTTTGGGCGCTTGGAGCTCTGTTTTTTCAGGGAAGACTTGGGGAGTGTCCCTGGGCGCCGGCACGGCGGCGAGGGCGAGCATAGAAACTGCTCCTTTGTCCAACTCCTCGTCTTCAGCCTTGAGCTCCTTGTCCAGATGTGCAAAGAGTCCTGTCAAGGACTCATTGTAGAGATCTCGCATCTCTGGCTCCCATCTGGCCTTGTCCAGTGAGACCATGTTGATGAGGATTGGATGACCTTCCTCATCCTCATCTGACTCCTCGTAGCTCACTGGCTTGGACTCGTCCAGTTTGCGAGTGTCGGCGAAGAGTCAACGAGGCTTGTGGATGCCCTTCATCCCTCTCGTCACTCTTCTAGGAGCCTCTTCAGTGCCCTTAGGTGGGAGCACTGGAGTCTCATCAATCTCCTTCGAGCTTCTCATTGCTGGAGGAGCTTCATCTGCTGCCTTTGATGCCAGAGGTCTGGCATCCTTCCAGGTGACAGATGGTGGAGGGGCTGCCTCTGGTTGGGGCCTTGGCTCATGGAGCAGAGGAACCACTGTGCGAAGGTGTCTGGATAGGATTTTTCCAGATCCTACCTGTAGATCCACCTTCCTGGCCAGACCAGTGGAGGCGTCTTTGTAGATCTCCACAATCCTCCCCATCCTGTACTGGCTACGGGGGATGGATTTGTCTACCAGCAGGCAGATCTCGCCCTCCTCAGGCTCTCACTGCACTTCTCCTTTCCTGGGCGGAAATCGCGTGTTGCGCTCTTTTGCCAGGATGTGAGGCAAGTAGCGAGAGAACTCCTCCCATGCTTGCTGGAGTCGGTGTTCCGACTTTTGCCAGCAGCGTGCCAATGCCTTGACATTGTCTTCCTCTACATAGTCTGGGTCCTCGGGGGTGGCGTCTGTATCCACTGTGGGAGGGACTGCCAGCTTGGTCGAGGGACACATGAAGTGCAGAGGCGTGACCACTCTGACATTGTCTGGGTCATCACCCAGAGTGAAGAGTGGTCTGGAGGAGATCATGGTGCAGGTCTCTGCCAGCAGTGTTCTCAACACTCTGACGGGCAGAGCCTTACCCTCCGCTAGCCTCTTCAGCACTGACCCCGTCAGACGAATCATTGATTCTGCCGAAGAGTTGGAGGCTGGGTGTCCAGGCGGCGCGAAGCGGGTGTCTATTCCCTTCTCAGCCAGGAAGGAAAGCACCATCTTTTGGTCTTTCACCTTCATGGCAGCCAGCCCTGTACACTTGTTGAAGTACTCCAAAGGAGCCTTGATGTTTGTCCCGTTGTCACTGTAAGTGACTGCTGGGACCCCGCGACGAGCGAACAGTCTTCGCAGCGCCAACATAACTGCCTCTCCTGAGTAATCCTCTAGGAGCTCGCCATCGCACCCACGGCAGACTGCACAGGAGTAGACGAGGATCCAGTTCTTTACTGTGAGCCAAGTTTCCTGGAGTCCCTTCTTCCCCTTCTTGGGCCCCTTGGGGTTGGGTGTCAGCGCGTAGACAGGCCCCTTGATGTCCATGCTCACAAATTGGAAGGCGATGGAACAATCAAGTCTCTCTTTGGGGATGGGTGCGAAGGCAGGAGCCGCGAAGGGTGCGCCTTCCAGTCGGCGGCACACTAGGCAGCTTTTGGCAACTTCCTCCATCAGCCTTCTTACCTTGGAGGCCTCGTACCTCTGGTTGAAGGCAATGGTGGAGAGTTTACCCTTGAAGTGTCCGCAAGCGCGGTGCATCTCCACTGCCAGCATCCTGGTCAGAGGATGGTCTGATGGCAGCAGGATGCGAGGCGCGCAGGCAAAAGGCGATCCTGAGTGAGAGGTCCGATTGACCACTCTGATCAAGCCTTGGGCATCCAGCTCCAGCCTACGTCCTCCACACTCCTTCTTGTAGAAGTCTTCCCAGGCCCTGCCTGTTGTCCCTTGCTCCATCAACTTCTTGATCTTCTCCAGAAGATCAGGGAAGGATTGAGCTTGCACGTGGCGGAGCCAGACCAACTCTGCCTCCTTGATCTCCCTGGCCAACAACACCAGGTGTGAGGGTCTCTCAACCTTGGGCACCCCCAACCTTCGGAGGTATGCTGTCAGCTTGTATAGCCAAGTTGCCGACTTGGCAGTGTACAAGGAGATCTTCAAGCCACAGGGACCTGGAAGCTCTTCTAGCTCCAACTCTTCCTTCCTCTTGCCCCTCAGCAAGGGCGCCATCACGGCGGCTAGAAGAGTGGAGTCTTTTGATCCCATCTCCTGATGAGATATGCCCATAGCATCAAGTTCTTTGATGCTTTTTGAGGGAGGTAGCACCTTGACTCCCTCGGGGTCCTCTCCTCTGCTCAAGGCTCGTGGACCATGGAACCAGAGCAGCAGGTTGCCTGGCAGAAGAAATTCTGACAGGGAGAGGACCCGCGTGGCTAGGTCAGCGGCATTCTCTGGCCCTGACACATGGTCTAGCCGAAGCTCTATCTCCTCTTTGATCTTCCGGATCTTCTCCACCCTGTTCTTCACAAACACTGAGGTGGTGGCGGTTTCTCCTGCCACTTGCAGGAGCGCAATCCGGCTGTCCGAGAACAGCGAGATGGAGGAGGGCTTGGCGCGCTCTGGGAGATGCTCTTTTAGCCACTTGGCAAGTTGCACTCCCTTCATGAGCGCCAGCAATTCTGCTTTGGGAATCTCTCCCTGCAGCTTGTCTGGGTTGGCAAAGCACTTGGCCAACAACAGATTGGAGCTGTGGGAGGCTCGATGGGAGCAGGAGGTTCGGCTGCAAGTGCCATGTTCCATCCACCTCTGGATGTATGGCGGTTGCACCTCACAATGCTCTCCCTGCCCCTTCCATCGCTGCACCACATAAGCAGCAACTGAGTGGGCGACGTTCGAGGCGTCCGTGAAGATCACCAGTTGGTACTTGTCTTGTGTAGAGTGTAGCACTCTACGTGGGATCTGAATCTTGCTCAGCTGTCCCAGTTCCGACTTGATCTTCTCCCACTCTGGCATCCAAGCACCAGGGATGAGCTGGTCCCAGTCTAGTTGCTGGCGAACCATCAGCTCCTGGAACAGTAGCTTGGCCCTCAAAGCCAAAGGCGCTACCATTCCCAATGGATCCCATGCTGAAGCTGCAGCAGACAGGAGACCGCGCCGCGTGTTGGGCTGCTTCTTGGAGACATCTGGGATGAACAGTTGATCCTGTTCCATCTGCCAGTGTACTCCCAGCAGCTTGGCGCCTTCAGTCTTTCCTCTGTCTGCTTCATCCATCCAGTTGATGAAGTCTGGACAGTTTGACCGGAACTGTCTGATTAGCATCTTGGCTTCAGCATAGATATGCTTGATGCGCTTGGTCTTTGCGACCGCTTCCTTCAGCGACTCAGCCCACCAGAAGTGGTCATCCACAAACCGGTGTTGCAGATCCTGGAAAATCTCAGGGTCTGAGTCCTTGTAGAGCTGGAGGTGACGCTGTATCACCCACAAGGTGACCGAGGGGCTTGAGTTCAAGCCGAACAGCAGCTTCTTGAACCTCAGCTGGATGATGTTGTCTGTGGTTGGCCCTTTCTCTGGGTTCCTCAACCACAGCAACCTTGTCACGTCCTGAAACTCTTCCTTAAGCTTCAGGGACATGAAACAGCATCTCAAATCCCCGGACACCAGGTAGCACGGGAACCTGGTGGAAAGGATGACCTCCAGGATGTCCTGGATCATGTTGGGGCCTGGGCACAAGAAAGTGTTCAGGCTCTGCTGGTTGGGCCCCTTGCTGGAGGGGTCGATGACCAGCCGACTGGGCGTGGTGGAGCTTGCTTCCTTTGCCACTGCAAAATGTGGAAGGAACATCACTGGGCCCAATGGAGGTTTGGATGGATTCACTATCTCCATCACCCCATCTTGGACCAGCTCTGAGAGCAACCCATTGTATGCTTTGAGGTGGTCCTGGCCATCCCTTTCACCATTTCTCTGTAGAGTGGCATAGAGGCTTTTGAGCCTTAGGAGGGCGTAATGCTTTCCGCTGCCTACTGTGTCTGGAATCGGCTTCCAGACTGGCAGTGGCACTACGTACGTCCCGTCCTCTTCCCTCTCGACGTTCTCTTGGAAGATGCGAAAGGCCTCATCTGTCGTTGATGAGTTGACCTCCTCTTCCTTGATGCCTGACCCTTCGAGCGAGAAGTAGTCAGAGATCTTCTCCTCTACTGAGGCATTGATGAAAAGTGAGATACGTCGCTTGCCTTTCTTGGAGATGCTGCCCATGGCAGGCGATCCTCCAATCAGAGGGCCTAGAGGGGTATGCACCGCCACCAAGGAGCCGCTGATGGGGACTGTCTTGTTGCTTGGGTGGAAGAGCACAATGTTGAAGACATCCAACCCCAGGAGCATGTCCACCTGCCGCACCTGGGGGGCTCTTGGTGGTAAATCCTCCTCATCCAGCTCTGGGAAGAACCGTTCCAGGCGACTCCGGGCCGCCGGGTCTTCCAGGGCGCTGACCCCGATGTCAGCACAAACCTTCCCCTCTCTGGCCCAGCAGGCGAGAGGGAGACAGAAGCCATTCTTTGCGTGAACCTCCACGTAGAACTTGGTGTAGTTGAGGTTCACTGGTCTGTCTGTACCAAAGTAGCTGGTCTGGAAGGATTGTTTGTCCAGTGGTGCCAATCCCAGCTTCCTCGCACAGTCTTTAGAGATGACCGTTAACGAAGCAGCTGAGTCCAGGATGGCGTAGATGCGCTGCCGCATCCCTGGACAGGTTGGATTCCGGATCTCTGCGTAGAATCCAAACAGATGAGGAGAACTCCCTGTAGCTTCTGCCAACTCATCTGGCTTGGGCACTCCGAAAGAGGCCGTTAGCAGGGGCTTGCCTGCTTTGCCCTCATAGTGTACTCGAGGGCCTGGGGTCTGAGCTCGGTGAGCTTGCCCCTGATGTCGAGGTGGGCGTGAAGGCCTGCTTTGCCTCGACTGATTTCCTTGAGCCTGGCCAGCCGCACCCTTCCTTCCTCTGAAGGGTGGCTTGGCTCTTCCCCTGGTGGAAGAGCCAGTGCATAAGGCTGGGTGATGCCCTGAGCTGCCACAGGTGCAAGAGACGTCTCTCTGGCACTCCCGGGCGGCATGTCCGTTCTTCAGACATCTGTAACAGAGCATCTTGGTTTTCGCAACATCTCGGCGTCCCTGTGGCGTGGGGACGGTTCTACACTGTTCTGCCGAGTGGCCTCCCTTTGCGCAGAAGGGACAGGCAAAAGCGAATTTGCTGGGGGTGTGCACTCCACGGGATGCGGTGACAAACAAGGAGGCGGTCGGCTTGGCATCTGGTGCCAATGACTTCCGTTGGTTGCCATGACCTAACTCCTTTTGTTTGTGCCCAGCTTGTTGTTGGGCGGCGGTGTCGCTCAACTCCATACGTCGGTAGAGGGTTAACTCGGGCTTTAACCGGTCCACCAGATGGTCCAGCTTTGTCTGGTGGATGCTGATGTTCTCCTTGAGGAGAGACCTCTGCACTCTCTGCTTTAGGTTAAGAGGCAGCTTCCCCATCACGATGGGTACTAGAGGTCTCATCAGCCCCTCTTCTGTCTTCCTGGTCTTGAGGAAGCGGATGCAGTTGACCAAGGTATCCATGAAGGATTCCAAGTTGGAATTGTCTCTTCGTAGCTCAGGCAGCTCCTGAAGAGTCTGGAGGGCCTTCTCAATGGAGTAGGTGACATCTCCATATGTGTCATCCAGACTTTCCATGGCCAGATCAAAGTCTTCCTTGGTCAGCCCCAAGTGCTTGATCTTTGCCTTGGCTTTCCCTTGGAGTGCCTTCTGTAGCAGTGCCATATGCATGGTGTCTGGAAGACCTGACAACTCCAAGTAGTTGTTGAAGGCTGTCTTCCAGGCTGCATAGTCAATGGTTGCTCCAGAGAAGCTTGGAATCTCCATAGTGGGGAGGGACGCTCTGACAGCAGCCATCTGCTGTGACTTTGCAGTCCCTTCGATCAGCTTAGCTAGTGCATCCTGTAGCTGGAGGTTTTGCTGAGCAAAAGTCTCCTGCTGATCCGCAGCAGGCTGTGGATCCTGGACCTCTGGCTGGTCTGGGGTGGGATTGAGTGGCCGTCCGGAGGGTCCTCCACCGTTCCCTCTGCCACCGGATCCACCTCCTCCCCCTCCGCCACTGTTGGGGGGAGGATCATCTTCACCATCAGGCCCTCCGCCTGGAGGCCCATTTCCTCCTGCCGCTTGTCCGCCGCTTGATCCATCCGAGAGTTGATCAGACCCTCGCGTCTGTGCAGACTGGCCACTCCCTGTGGCCGCTGGGTTGTCTGTTGTCAGAGAGAGCCCAGCACTGGTCAAAGGAGCCCCCCGTGGTCCTGAGCCAGTATGATGAGCACCTGGAGGAGAGGTGTCATCCCCTGCATGGCCGCTAGTTCGTACTAGTGCTGTGTCTTCCGACAAGGCGGGTCCATGCTGATTCTGCTGGGCGGCAGAATCTGTTGCTCCACCCCCAGAGTTACCTCTGGTTTCTGGTCTGGGAGCCCCGACTAGTCCTTCCTGTGTGCTCTGCACAGGGTCCCGAAGCGATGCAACTGGTCTTTGGCATCGTTGCTCCTCCAGTCTTTTTCTGAGATGGCCATTCTCAGACCTGACTTGGTGGAGTCCGCTTTGGAGACGCTCCATGCTCTCCTGATTGTTGCGCAGCTGTGTCTCTGCTTCTTGCAGGACCTTACTCCTCTTGTCCCAGGCTTCCACCAGCCAAGATGGCCACGTGTTCTTGTTTGTGGTCATCACGTTGGCTGTGTACACACCCTGTGTACGCTGGGACTGTGGCGGTTGTGCACTCGAATCTCCACTATCACCGTGTCATGACTCACGGTGGGGTGGATTGGTCATGGGATTGCTACAGGCTCCAGATGTAGCATACCCATTTTGAGTGCCCAAATGTGCCCCAGGGGTCTCCTTGTCCCTGGCAGCCGACGGAATGGTCTGATGCGCCACAAAAGTGGCAGTAGACCCATTCATGTTTTGCAACTCTGCGCGACTATCCGTCGTTGTTGTGACAGACGCAAGAGTTGCAACCGTTGTTCGTGCAGGATTAGGAATCCTGCACAGGAGTCCTCTAGACCCAAGGCTCTGAGACAGGTTCTCAGAGGGGTCTATCCGCGGAGCTGTTATCCGCGAGCCCCACGCAGTTGTTCACGTGGCTGGCTCATCCCGGCTCCCACCAGCGTTCAGTCTGGTGCCGTTCCCAGCCGAAGACTGAGAGCCATCTTCCTCCCCACTTTGGGGAAGGTTGGCGGGCTCAGTACTGAGCAACTCAGCACTGATAGCATCCATCAGTTGCTGGTGGAGGGGAGTGGGGTTGGTCTTTCCCAGACCCTCTGTCTCTCTGCTACCATGTGCAGCAGAGTGTAGAGCCTCCCCACTATGTTCGTGGGAATCGGGCGCGGTTGCTGTCACAGCATCTCCGATGCGTGATTTTGCAACCAAGTTTGTGCGTCCAGTAGACCCATCTGCCACACTTCCTGGCGCAATCAGACCGCTGGTCTGATGCATTGTCGGCGTCCCTGGCAGCCGGGGAGTGCCCAGAGACCCCTCTGGGCACTTTGAGGCCGACATTCCACGGCCTATTCCAACCCTTTTTCCCGAGGTGGGAAAGTTGGAAGGCGTGGAGAAGAGAGGATGTGATGGAGTGGTCGGAACCACCTCCACCTCTCCATTCTCCTCTTCCTCCTCCTCCTTATCATCTCGCCCATCCGAGTCCTCTTCACCCGATTCACACTCTTTATCCACCATCTTCAAATAGATGGCGTAGAGGTGATCGGCGGCCTCTTGGCTGGTGCAATTCTGTCGAAGCCAGCGGGCGACCTGCTTATGGCTTGACTTAGGCTTGCTTTCCAGTCTTTGAAGAAGCGGAGGATTCTGGTCAATTCCTAGTCCGGCCCCACAAGTGGAACATAGAAATTCCTCTTCTATGTATCGGAGACGGAGTCCTACTGCCTGGTAGAGCAAGTTGTAGTTCTCACTATCTCCTGCCAGAACTAGGAAGTTGCTGGGTAGGAGGCAGCGTAAGCATGTTATGCGTTCGCAGCCTCCCTGGGAGCAGGGCAACCTGAAAGAGTGAGTGAAGAGGGCGGTGCTGCATTCACAGCAATCCTTCCCTATCTCTTCTCCTTCTGATTTTAGCCTAACTCCTGAGCGGAGAATTGACATTCTATTCTTTTTTGGCGTTCTGCAAACAATCATCATTTATCGCCCATACTGCTTACAAAGGGAAACACGCATTCCCTAGCAGTGAAGCGAGCAGAAGCAAAAAAAGAAAAGAAAAGGAGTGGAGAAAGGCAGTGCTCTAGCTAACGGGGCTAAGTGAAACGTTAGCGAGCTGGAGTCTAAAAATGTGGGAAATATGAGAACAAGCCAATGCTTGTCTCCCGGCATTTAGATGAAGGGGGAAGGAATGGGATGGGAGGGCTGGGGTCGCTACTCGACTGCCAGAGGATCAGGGGCTTGAGGGGAAGGGGGAGAAGCCTGTTTGGCCTCCTCCACCACTCCCACCTCCTCAGCGGGGTTGACAGAGGGGGGATCGGGGGTGGGCTCCTTGTTGGAGTTGCCGGTGTCCGCGCCCTTGTCCGTCTGATCCTTCTCCTCGTCCACTTCCCCCTCCTCCTCCTCCTCCTCTCCGTCTCCCTCCTCCACCACCTCCAATCTCATTACCCTCTTCAGCCTTTCCTCTTGGGCTAAGGAGAGAGAGAAGGCACCTGTCCATTGGCCTTGTTTCGGCGACGAATCTCGTCGCACAAAACTCGGGCAGAGTTTTGGAGGCGTTGGAAGGCTAGGAGAGGAGGACAGCTTCCGGGGGGGCAGAAGGCGCCGTGGTCCTTGACGAGCCAGGGCTTGAAGGAGCCGCCTCGCATGCGATCGCACACGCAGATCCCGTATGAGTTCTGGAACTCCGGGTCGCTCAGCATGTCCTCCAGGTTGTAGAGGTGGATGCTGCGTGGATCTCCAACGGCGTTCAGCTGCCCCATGAACTCCATCTCTTCCTGGTTGAAGAAGCAGGAGATCTGCAAAAGCCTTTTTTGAGATTTTTTCCCAAAATCGGCCTTTGACTGAGTCAGAGAGAGAGGGTATGCATGGGGGGAGTGAAAGTAGGTATAAACTTTGTATATCTACAATCTCACTTCCTCTCTTCCCCTTCCCTACTCATCCATGTCCTACATGGCTCAGAGCTGCGCAAATCTTATGCACCCTTCATGCCCCTTTTCAATTTCGGCCTATTTGACTATTAATTGTCAAAGGAAGGCTAGGGAAGGGGTTAAAAAACGCTGAAATTGTTTTTTGGGGTAGGGAAGTTAGCGCAAGCGCTCTGCCGGCCTGCCCCAGGAAATCCTCCTTTTTTGCCTATGGTCTCACTCACTCAACCCCATCCTATCTTCAAAAGAAGAATAGGGGAATGAGGGAACCTGGTGGAAGGATTTGAGCTTGGGGGAGGCGGAGTTGATGATGGACTTGTTAGGCTGGGAGGCGGAGGCCGTGTCCCCGTTGCCTCCCTTGAGTGCCAGTGGTCGGGTCTTCTTAGGGGGGGTCTTGGAGTGGCCACTGCTTGAGCGGGAAGAGGATGAAGAGCTGGAGCTTGGGCGAGGTCGTCCGCGGCCTCGTCCTCGACTGCGACTGCGACTGCGGCTCCGAGAGCGGCTGCGGCTGCACCATCGCTTGCGATCCTCCTTCTTCCGCTCCTCCCGCTTTTGGGCCTCCTCCAGACGCAGACGGTGAGCTTCATGCGCTTGATTTTCTTTGCGCCGCTCTGCGCCCCGCTCTCCTCCTTCTCCTCGTCTGGCCTCTTCCACCCGCTTTTCCACCCCTCGCTTGAGGCCGAAGGCCTGATGGCGAAGGTGGGCCTGGAACTGGGCCTCGCTTTGGCGTCCCTTGAGCTCCAGGCACTGGTGGACGGGGGTTCGATGGAGAGCTTGGAGAGCTTGTCGCTGATGCTGGCCGGGGCGACGGGGTCTGGTGGCCTTGCGTCCCCCTCCAGGTCCTAGCTTGTTGGGGAGGGTGTGGCAGAGGATGGCCTTTGGAGGTCCGCGCCGGTCGAGGGCCTCGATCTGGCGGGAGTCCTCCTGGCGCTGGCGCCGCTGTTCACCGTCCTTGTTCCCCTTGACCTTGTTCTGGGCCATGCTCAGCATGGCCTCAGCCATGTCGAGAGGGAGTCCTTCTAGAGCTTTGTGCAGCTGTAGCTTTCGCTCGGCTGACATGTCTAGGTTCTCCTGAGGCTGACTGAGGTCAGAATGAAGTTTGAGGCCTCAGAGCCCTGCTCTTATAGGGCACCTAGGCCCTGGCCAGCTGTGGCCAGCCTCTGAAGTCCGCCGCTCGCTTCTGCCTTTTTTGGGTGGTGACTTGGAACTCCCCGCTTTGGGCTCCGATCTTGATGAGCGATTAGCTCCCAGATGTGTGTCTGGCACTGCCCAGCCCGTTTTTTGTGACGGCTATTTACAAAGGAGGTGATTAAGGGAAAAAGCGAAAATTAGAAGAGAGGAAAAAAGATAGAATGAGTAGGTGGGATATGTGAGGCTTATTTGCTGTCGGGGGTGCGGATGTCGCCCTCCACCTTGGACTGCTGAAGCACGAAAGGCCCTTGAGAGAGCACTTCCGTCTCCTCCTCACTATCCCCTCCTCCCTCACTCTCCTCCATCTTCTGGCTCAACCCCGCATTGGGAAGAGTCTGCTTTTTGTCCTCCTTCATGGACTGGGCTCCGCAGCAGCTGAGGTGTATGTTCAGGTGAATAGCCTGCACCTGCTGCTGGGAGTCGGCGCTGGGCCCCACATAGATGGTGAAGGGGGTGCCGTTGCCGCCCAGGTCCATGGCCGTCTTGGCCGTGGAGGAGGTGACGATGTTGGGAACATCGGAGTTCTTGCTGGTGAGGCGCGCGTAGCGCTTGGCACCCAGCTCACTCTCCCCCTCCTTCCCTCCTCCTCCTCTCCCTCCTCCCATCTCCACGGAGGGAGAAGAGAGTGGGGAGGAGGTGGCCTTGGGTTTGAAGCGAATGCCCGCTTCATCCACGCCCTTGCCTTCTTTGCCTCTGAGCTGGGAGCCGGGGTTGGGAGGCATGGTGAGTCTGAGCGGGGGGCGAGGCCCCCTCGTATCACCACAGGAAGTGTGAGTGACAGTTAGGCTCCGGAGGAAGTCCGGCAGGGCAGCCTAAGCTGCAGGAAGCGGCGTTGCATCGAGCTCGGTGAGGTAGGTTCCACCGATAGCTGAGACCGCTGGAAATCGGGCACGGTGAAGTGTAACCGAGGCGGAAAGAGCTAGGACATAGCCAAAGGGTTTACAGCAAGGCTGTGACAGGTGTCGTCTGGGCTGCTGCTCTGGGTGCAGCCGGGAACAGCGGCACGGAAACTGTCGTCCTTCCGTCGGAAGCAGCCAGCCTGTACAGTTTGTTAGAGAACTGAACAATGTTGAATACAGAACAGAACACAAGGAAAATTTCTTCATTAGAGAACAGAACTTTCCCATTTTTTCTGTACTGTTCTCCGGTAGACGAGTACTGTTCTCTGGTAGACGAGTACTGTTCTCTACATTAATTATACCCCTCTTTAAGAGAGGTTCAGATAAAAGTTATTCAAATTATCTACACATGCTCTCCTTCTTTCAGCCACCCCTCCATCCTTCTTGGCTCCGTCCTGTCATGCTCAGTGTTGCCATTTTTTTATGCCATAATGTGTACATTACAGAATCTTATACAATCCATATAATGTATAGTATTGTATAATTGGCTGATTCTAATGTGAATGTATGTATAATTTTTGAGAGGCCAAGATATGCCATAGTTATGCCATAACTTGGCCTGTTATGGCATAACAGGGCTTGATATAGGCTACTAATGGGATATCTAAGCTGCAGTTTGCATTGTGGGATTTCGGTGTCATGCCATTTCGGCGTTTCGGCGTAACGCCGTTTTGGCGTAACGCCGTTTCGGCGTAACGCCGTTTTGGCATAACGCCATTTCGGCGTAACGCCGTTTCGGCGTAACGCCGTTTCGGCGTAACGCCGTTTTGGCGTAACGCCATTTTGGCGTAACGCCATTTCGGTGTAACGCCGTTTTGGCGTAACGCCGTTTCGGCGTAACGCTGTTTCGGCGTAACGCCGTTTCGGCGTAACGCCGTTTCGGCGTAACGCCGTTTCAGCGTAACGCCATTTCGGCGTAACGCCATTTCGGCGTAATGCCATTTCGGCGTAACGCCATTTCGGCGTAACGCCGTTTCGGCGTAACGCCGTTTCGGCGTAATGCCGTTTCGGCGTAACGCCGTTTCGGCGTAACACCTCTAATTAAATTGCATCATGGTACCATACCACTTTACCCCATTTGCTTCCCTGAGTTACGTCGAATCTCGAGAGAACTCTCGATAGAACTTTGGTAACATCGGTGATCCTCCCGATGTTTTGCCAAAGTGTCGAGGAACCACCCGATGATTGGGAGGAACACTCGTTGACTCTCTCGAGGCATAGGAGCACCTCTCGAAGAGTCTCGAGGGAACTCCCAAAGTAACGGGAGAACCCTCAAGGGAACTCCCAAAGTATCGGGAGAACCCTCTCGTAACCGTTTCGGCGTAACGCCGTTTTGGCGTAACGCCATTTCGGCGTAACGCCATTTCGGCGTAACGCCATTTCGGCGTAATGCCGTTTCGGTGTAACGCCGTTTTGGCGTAACGCCGTTTCGGCGTAACGCCGTTTCGGCGTAACGCCATTTCGGCATAACGCCATTTCGGTGTAACGCCATTTCGGCGTAACGCCATTTCGGCATAACGCCAATTTGCACGACTAGCCATATTGTGGCTAACTGAAGAACTAACCACACTAACCACATTTCATCCTGCGCGTTAAGAAAAACATAAAGTATTGGGTGTACAATCAATAATGAAGGAAAAAACTTTTCAAATGGGAGTCTTACACGGACGTAAAAAAATGGCCAGGCAAGGCAGCGACACTCAAGTTTTTTTCTATGGTCCCAGAGGGAGGGTGTCCAATTTGTGCGGTTGGCAAGTTATGTGAAAAACCTTATACTATAAGAGGCAATGGTATGAGAGGTTGATGAAAAGATGTCTAGAGGACGATTCCAAGTGTCTAAGTGAACTTGGATGAAAAAAATTTTTGTCGAGAGGTCACTCGATAGTTTCACAGAAACATCGAGGCTTCCCCCGATAGTTTGGGAAGTTCATCGAGACTCTTCGAGAGGTGCTCCTATGCCTCTCTAGAGTCATCGAGAGGTCTTACGTGACTTCTCAAGAGGTAACGGCAGTTGCCTCGATGGTTACGAGAGCTTGCAGACACTCTCGTGACATCTCGACAAACATCGAGGGTTCTCCCGATAATTTGGGAGTTCCCTTGAGGGTTCTCCCGTTACTTTGGGAGTTCCCTCGAGACTCTTCGAGAGGTGCTCCTATGCCTCGAGAGAGTCAACGAGTGTTCCTCCCAATCATCGGGTGGTTCCTCGACACTTTGGCAAAACATCGGGAGGATCACCGATGTTACCAAAGTTCTATCGAGAGTTCTCTCAAGATTCGACGTAACTCAGGGAAGCAAATGGGGTAAAGTGGTATGGTACCATGATGCAATTTAATTAGAGGTGTTACGCCGAAATGGCGTTACGCCGAAACGGTGTTACGCCGAAACGGCGTTACGCCGAAATGGCGTTACGCCGAAATGACGTTACGCCGAAATGGCGTTACGCCGAAACGGCGTTACGCCGAAATGACGTTACACCGAAATGGCGTTACGCCGAAATGGCGTTACGCCGAAACGGCGTTACGCCGAAACGGCGTTACGCCAAAACGGCGTTACACCGAAACGGCATTACGCCGAAATGGCGTTACGCCGAAATGGCGTTACGCCGAAATGGCGTTACGCCAAAACGGCGTTACGCTGAAACGGCATTACGCCGAAATGGCGTTACGTCATTTAGTGTAAAAAATGGTTATTCTCATTGTATAATAGACAATAATAAAATATCCCATATTGTATAACCCATTATATTGTATGTATAACGGTATTTATACCATATTGTAATGTGAATGTATGTATATTTTTCGGGACCCCTGTATTGTAATGTGACTGTATGTATAATTTTTGAAAAAAACGGCAACACTGGTCATGCTCGCCATGTGTGCGGGTCCTCTTGACGGTCCGGGAAGTGAGGGGGAGGAGGAGAAATTAAGAATAATAGGGCGCACAGAAGGATTCGAACCTCCATCTCCGGGATTCTAGACCACTGAACTGCGTCAAGAGAACCCGCAGACATAAGTTACCACAGTATTGACCCGCATCCACTTAATTAAGCTTCACTGTTCTTTAGCGTAAAAAATCTTACCTTCACAGTTTTCACAATCCTGTAAATAATCGGGAATATCCTTCATTAATCTCCGTTTTGACTGTAATTAGTGCAGAATACCCGGCAAGTAAACTTCTGGCTGCAGGCAGTTTATATAACAGTGGGATCTGCGAAGAGGATTGTTATCGATACGCATTTTTTAATGTCTGTGGATGCCTATTGGATGAAATTGGCTTTGAAAAAATGGAACCATGTTTTCCGATGGATGTATATCAATGGTGAGTGAACATTCAAAGTCAGCTTTTGAATACAGCAAAGACTTTCCAGCCAGCGGGAAAATGCCAGCGAAATCCAGGCAAATACGAAATCTTGTTCACACCGATGTAAAAATCCGTGTTATGAGAAAACTTTTCAAGCAACAGGTTATATTTATTCTGCGGCCGCAAGCATCTTACTTGGAAAGGCAGGGTGTCAGAGCTCCGAAGGATTTGGAATGTGAGCACGCCAGCTCCAAAGCATAGCCTAAAATGCAAAGCTTAAGACAGCATTTCTGAAAGAGTCGAGAGGGACCATTTCACTTTTGAAACAAGGTATTCTCGGCTGTTGCCAAGAGATGCGCGGCCTTACTTCAGCATTCCACCCAGATGAACCTACATGCCGCAATTCAGCAGATTTCAATGAAAAACCATGAATTTATCAATATTTAAATTTTTGAAACATCAAAATTTTAGGTTATTGATTATAAATCAAGAAATAATAAAAAATTTCAAAATTCCTTATAGTAGCTTCAAGATATCACCACGACAGGGGTATATGCCAAAACTCAACTGATTTTATTGAAAAACCATGGTTTTATGCATGTTCAAATTTTTGAAACATCACGAATTTGGTTTTAGGCTATAAATCAAGAAATAATAAATATTTCAAAAATTCCTTTTGCCAGCTTTGAAATGTAGACGGACGTATCTGCCAAAAATCAGCTAATTCCATTGAAAAACCAGTGATTTAGGATTTTTCGTATTTTAAAACATCAAAAAATTGAGTTTTGGGTGAAAATCAAAAAATTACGCCAAGCACCAAAAATGGTCCCGAGGCACCGCCTAGGCGGACCTTCATACAAAAAATCAGCCAATTTTGTTGAAAAACCGCGGAGTACAGGCATGCCACACACATATATATATGCGGACAGACGGACGCAAAAATGGGGTAACTGCTTAAGCTGGCCTTGGCCGCCCGCCAATTCGGGCAGGGTGCCAGAGCTCCTCCGGCCTCCGGGCACGGGTGCTATGGCCCCTACGCTTCGCCTAGCATGCTTCGCATGCTAGGCTAGGCTCCGGGGCCTCTGCACCCATGCCCTCCGGCCTCTGGAGCTCTGACTGCCCTGCCCTCCGCGGCAGGCGGCCTGCGGCCATGCAAAAATATAGTTTCTCTGATACGAGTGGCGGCTGACGCCTAGTTCCCCCCCGCATGGGATTCCCCCCCATGGCGGGGTATCGGCCAACCCTGGGGAAGACCCCCATGAAAGTAGGACAGAAGTGCCCAGGCGAAAAGTTCCCAGGTGAAAAGTGCCCAAGGCAAAAAGTGCCCAAGGCAAAAATTGCCCATGGCGAAAAGTGCCCAGGCGAAAAGTGCCCATGACTGAAATAATATAAGGCCTTATTGTTTCTTCTCATCATCTAAGCCCACCTTTGCCATTCCATTAAAATTCTGGTCTATGTCCAAAATTAATTCTTTTCACATAAAAATTAAAAAAACAAAAATTACATTACAAAATTACAAAAAAATCTATTTATTTGACCAAACTTTGGAGGTTTTTGTATATTTTAGCTTGTAGTTCTGTAGAGAAGTGATATCACATGGTTTCACATGGTTTTACAGTGAAGGGGTTTTGGGGGGCAAATGGATGTGTTTGAATGCGCGCGTTGGGAGTGCTCATGAACAGAGTGGACTCTTGACGCAAAAGAGATGAGGGAAAGGCTGGGAGGTTGTGTGGCATCATAGCTGTCTGAGGGAAGTAATTAAGAATTGCATCATGGCGGAGTCAAGTGGCTCAGACAAATCTCTTTCCAGCGAGGGTCACTGCTTGATCCAGGAGCAGCAGGAAGGTGAGGCTGAGCCAGAGATGGAGGCTGGCACCTCTGCTAGCCATTCGTCTGCCTTTTGTTGCAGAGTTGAGGTTGGTTTGTCTAGGTTTTGGTACTGCAGTGGAGAAGATTTTCTTGAGGTGTTGGACAGTGATGAGGGAAGCATGGAGGCTGAGCTGCCAGAACCTGCAAGCGCTGCAAGTGCCGGTGGTGAGAGCAGCGGCATCGACAATCCTCAGGTGTTCATTTTATCTAAAGTTGTTGACCAGTTGGGCTCTTACTGGATCTTGGTGTGTTTTTGCAGCTGAGTTTGATTTGTTTGTATAGGATGAAGAGCAGGAGCTTCCTCTGCCAGTGAGCCAGGCCTCGACGGTGGAGCTCGAGCAGGAGGAGGCGATGGAGGGCGACGGAGAGTTTGCGGGCGATGAGGCTGTCGATGAGGCGAGCTCCAGCCAAGAGCCCAAGCAAGACCTGAGTGTTGCCTACAACGGCATCATTCCAGCTGGAGAGGTGTGTTTTTTGCTTTAATATCTTTAGTGGTGTTTTACCACTCAGTTTGTTGCCTTTTGCAAACAAAGTATTTTCAATGTTATATGAAGTTGTGACGATTGCAGCTGGCGACTGCGGAGATGATGGGCATTCTCATCCCTCCTACCAACAAGACGGGCAAAGGTTGCTACAAGAACTGGACCTTGGAGGTTCCCGTGATCGGCGCTGTGGACACCTACGAGAGCCACTGCTACTGCAAGAAAGCCAGCCGCAATGGGAAGCTCAGCCACCAATGGTGCTGTTCAGGCTACCAGCTGGATGAAAGTATATCTCAATTCCCTTCAGCACTTTACCACTCATTTTCATGTGTTGTACTTTGAAATCATTGAATTGGAATAGTTTATTTGGAATAGTTCAAATGCTGAAGCTGAACATATGTCGGTGCAGGGGGAAATGTAAGGGGCAACTGGTGTTTGCTGTATGCCTACACCAAGGACGCTCCAGCCCCAGGGCAGAAGACCATGCCTATCCTTCGCTGGGAAGGGGAGCACAGCTGTGTGGAGTGGGTGATGCAGCTGAGCAGCAAGACGAAGGCTGTGATGCAGAAGCAGGGGTGTCAGCACAAGATTCCCATTGTCATTGGTCACCAGGCTTGGTCCAAGTACTACCTTAAATGCCAGGTTGGTGTTTTTACAGCTCAGTTTTGCTTTATAATGCATGATTAGTTGGTTGATTGGAGGAGAAGCACGTTGGGAGCTTGCCGGGCGTTCTGGTGAGCAGCTTGAAAGGCCTGGACGATAAGGTGATCAAGACCATGGGCGAGCTGAGCACCATCAAATGGAGTGGCCAGAAAGTGCGATGTCGCCTTCACCCTGTAAGTGTGGTTTGTTGAGCGGGAGATTGATGGGATGGATAGTGTGGTTGTTTCCCAAGCCAATTTTTTTGACCTTGAGATGATGGTGTGGGTAGAGGAGAGTTTTGATCAGTCTTGTCTATATGCCCCAATGTCACTCCCTTTTCCCTGCTCAGTGCCAAATGACTAAAGAGATCCTTGCTACATTCCTGCTGAATACACCACAGTGTTTGGTAGACAGAGAGCTCAGTTTGCTCATCTGTACCCGGCGACCCACCACCTCTACAACGTCCACTACAATGCCCAGCACAACTTCCGCCTACAGCACCCTTTCGACAACTTCAGCCTTTGATCTTGCCGCCTTCTAACAATGGCGTTCAAGTCAAATGCTCAAGGCACTGATCTACCGCGACAGGACAGCAAACTGAAAACAGCCTGCAATCGACAGCCTTTTGCTTTGCTGCCAGACAAGCTCACCTGCAGCAACAGAACTTCACTCAGCCAGGGCCAGCTTTGTGAACTTCGATCGATGTATGACATCTGCAACTACACTGCAAGGAATTGAAAATTGACTCTGAGTCTCATTTCAATATCTGCTCTTCAGCAGCAACATCACAGGGCCAAGTTCATGCTATCCTTGAACGGATATTGCAAAACTCTCTATGTCAACCAGCGGTCTCTCTACCATACTCTACCCAACCAGTCTCTCTACCATACTCAGCTGCATTGGGTCCAAAAGCAAACTGAAAAGTTCCATTTCGACACCAGCCTGCTTCAATGATTGCAAACCGTCCTTCCAGATTTTGCAAAATCATTCTATGCCAACGATTGAGACAAGATTCAACTTCACTACTTGGCATTGAAAATTAACTGAAAAGTTTCTCTTCATGCAGTCTTTGCAAGCATCATCAACAGAATTTCATTATCCTTGAACGGGTTCTGAAAATTCTCCACTGCTGCCAGCCACCAGCTCTGAAATGACATCGCTGCTGGACTTGGAAAATCGGCCATTGTCAGTTTTCAAGTCCCTGCTGACAGCCCAAGTCTATGTTGGCCCGGAATCAACATTGCTGCTTGGCCATCAGAAACTAACTGCAAAGTTTCTTTCATGCCATCTACACAAGCACCATCGATGAAAATTTCATTATCCTTGAATGGATTCTGAAGTTCCCTGCAGCTACCAGCCAACCAGCGGAATCTTTGTCTTTGCTGCCAGAGTTCAAATTGACTTCAGTCAATTCCAAACTCACTGCTGCCTGCTGCAATCTTCACCAGCCAACAGCTGCCAGCCAATCAGCAAAATCTTTGCCTTCACTGCTAGAGTTCAAAATTTGGCTCCGACCAGTTTTTGGAACTCACTGCTGCCAACTGTTATCTCCGCTGGCCAATGCAGTTTATGAAATTCTTTCGGATTGTAAACTTTCAAGCATTGCTGGAGAAAGACCAGCCCGATTCAGAATCGGCCACTGTCTTCCAACATCGCTTGTCAAGATTTACTAATCTCCTATGATTAAGTAGATCTTTGAACAAGAAACTGGACGACAAGCTGCAAAACCGATTCAGAATTGGTCTCAACTCTTTGACGGTTGCCAATGACCTGAACAGGTGCAGCTGAGTGGAAGGCCTTCACTGCGGCTCCCACAGCCTGCCAGTCATCTGCAACCTCAGTCTGCTCTTTGATGGTCAGAGCAGAAGAGGGCCTTGCTGAAGGATCCTCGTAATCTCGCCTTCGTCAACCCGGACACCAAGTCCATCCTGAAACGGACCTCCCTGTTCTGCGTGGATGGAACTTTCAAGGTGACTCCATTTGGCTGGTACCAGGTACACCCTTTGGTAGTGTAGTTTTACCGCTCAGTTTGAATAGTCTGGCCTTGGGCTTGGAATGAAGATGGCTGGTACTGGTGCATCAATCTAACTGACGCTTTACCACTCAGTTTCGTTTTTTTAGAACAAAGATGGCTGCTACTGGTGAATAAATCTAGCTGACGATTTACCACTCAGTTTCTTTTTTTATAATGAAGATGGATGCTACTGGTGAATCAATCTAGCTGACGCTTTACCACTCAGTTTCATTTTTTTTATAATGAAGATGGCTGGTATAGCATTCCAACCTTTTTCTTTCTGGAATATAAAATGAACTCACTAGCCTCCCTTCTTCTTCTTTCGATCACTAGCAACAACACGCATCAGCAGTAGTGCCAACCAAGAGTGACCAGAATGGAAACCATCCAAAATATGAGGAAAACAAAGACCCAAACTGTGCTGCAAAGATACACCAAAATCATCAAAGTGAGCTGTAAAGACATTTTTACTTAGAGGGAAATGCCTTTACCACTCAGTTTGGGCCTCAAAAATAATGAGCGGTAAAGACCTGATGAGCAAAGTGAGCTGTAAATACCCACCTGCAACAGACAAATATGCAGACACCAAAGTGAGCTGCAAAGCGTCAGGAAATTGACACTAGCAAACAGCTAAAGCACTGGTCTCAGGGGAACGGGCCAGCTCTGTTGCCACTCCAGCTGCACCGCTGCCAGCATTAGGGTCCTCATCCCGATCCTCTACAGAATCTTATACAATCCATAAACTTAGAATATCGCCAATATTTTTATGTGAATGTATGTGTAATTCTGTGAGAGGCCAAAATTCTACATATTATGCGATAACTAGGCTTGTTATGGCATAACTGGGCTTGATATGGCGTTATGCCGTTTCAGCGTTACACCATTTCAGCATTACGCCGTTTCAGCATTACGCCGTTTCAGCGTAATCCTGTGGCTTCAGCTTCTATGTGCTGTTGGCCATGCAACCAATGCATAGATTGCAGAGGTGCAGCAAAGGCTTCAGCTTCTCTGTGCTTTTGGCCATGCAACCAATGCATAGATTGCAGAGGTGCAGCAAAGGGTTCAGCTTCTCTGCGGTGTTGGCCATGCAACCAATGCATAGATTGCAGAGGTGCAGCAAAGGCTTCAGCTTCTCTGTGCTGTTCGCCATGCAACCAATGCATAAATTGCAGAGGTGCTGCAAAGGCTTCAGCTTCTCTGTGCTGGAAACAGTTGATGCAGGACTGACCCATTTTAAACTAAAACAAAACACCTAAAGAACCAAAACACCTAAGTAGGCAGTACAAATAAAAATTTGTGACAAAAATCTTTTTTCTGAAAACATATGGCCCATCAGTGAATATAAATTTTAAATTGAAAAAGTTATCGAGTCCATCAAAGCGAATGCTAACGAATTATAAACCAAAATTTTCGAAGAACCACTCACAATTAAGTTTTTGGTGCCAAAATTGAAAAATCATGATTTTTATTGATAAAAATTTAGTTTTTTGACAATATTTTGTCAAAAACGAAGTATACCACCTTTCTTTATCTCCAAACTACTTTTACATTGATACATAAAGGTCCACAAATGTCTAAAATTTCTTAATTAAAATTTTCAAAAAGCTGAAATTGCAGGTTTAAAAGCCCCCAAAAAGTACATGTTACAATAGTGCTAATATCAAGTCAGGAAAGCCACTTTTCTGGAAACGATTTGTCATCATTGTACAGTGAACCTCATGGTTTACTCCAGATGTCTAATCGCTTACACCATTAGACCACTGGTGCATCTACACAGCAAGTTTAACTGAACACCTTTGAATAAAGCCCAAAGAGCCGGGGAGGAGGGTGGGGGCCGAAATAAATACCTACTATCGTCCATTGAATAGATGCGGAGAAGGAGGAGGAGGAGGAGGAGAAGGAGGAGGAGTTCGGACAAATAGTTTTTTGCATTTTTCATGCCAAAATAAAAAGTTTTGTACAAAAGTCAAAAGATAAACTATAGTTAAATCGATGTTGCTCATTCCAATGGAAAAAGAAATAGAACGATTGGAGCTTCCTGCGATGAGCTAGAGCCTTATCAAAATTAAGATCTAGCAATAACCCCGAAAACGTACACCTGGGTCGAAAAGAGGGGCTGGGCGCTGACGGTTCGCTTCGCTCCCTCGCGCCAGCCCAATTGGCGGGCCCATTGTACCAGTTACATAAATTCTATTCATTGTTGTAATATGTATAATAAATTTTTACCAGTAATGGAAGTTCCCACGACGCAAGGATGGGGTTTTAGTAAAGATTACGAAAAGGAGGAGGAGCATTTCCTCCTCTGGCTACTCGCAAAAAAGCGCTTGGGTGAAGAAACTGCGGACCTACTTCAAAACAACTTTCTGCGTTCTGAGCAGAAGGATGTGCTTTCGTTTGGAACGAGTTGGTGGGCTGATCCCTCTTCCCCAGTGTATGATCCTGTGAGTATATTCTTTGAATATTTTTTTTGGGTGGAAAGTATAATTTTTTGAAGGAAATTCCAAATTTCAAAAACATGGAAATTATGAAAAAAGCAAACGAACAAGATAACACCTCTTATGTCGATTTAGATTTTTGACCGCGGAGCGGCCCGAAGGGCCGCTCCGCGGTCTATAGAGGTTACTCAACTTTTGTCCTCATATATATGTATATATATATTTCTGGAAATGCTGTCCACGGGCGAATTCTCAACGGATCTTGACAAACTTTTTTTTTCCTGAAAGGTAATGCTATTTTAGGAAGATCTGGAGGGGTGGAACCGGTTTCCGAGCATTTGAAACATTACTTTTTTGGGTAGAAAGGTTTAAACATTGCAATATACAGTTTTTGCGCTGTAGCACCTGTAATCTTGAGAATTGCACAGACAACTTGAGTTTTTTTGTTCACAAGTCGTATATAACGATTCCAAATCTGTGCTTACTTTTGAAAATGGTTGAGAAACCACAGACTTGCCCTCTTGAGTGACAAACTTTCATGCATGACAATAGCATCAATAATTAGTAGCAGCTGAACGGCTGATAATTGAACTGAACACTTGAGTTTTTTTGTTCACAAGTCTTATATAACGATTCCAAATCTGTGCTTACTTTTGAAAATGGTTGAGAAACCACATACTTGCCCTCTTGATTGACAAACTTTCACACATGACAATAGCATCAATAATTAGTAGCAGCTGAACGGCTGATAATTGAACAGAACACTTGAGTTTTTTTGTTCACAAGTCATATATACCGATTCTAAATCTGTGCTTACTTTTGAAAATGGTTGAGAAACTACATATTTTTCCTTTTGAGATGCAATGTTCACATTCACAGCAGACATTTTCCTTAAAATTAGGATTTTGCTACTTGTGAAGGTGCAAGCGCTCCGCGGTCACCTATTGCGCTTTGCGCCATATACTTGTTTTTATTATTTGAACTACGGCATTAACCCTTCCGCTAACCCTTCGAATCTTCCTCCTGTACCTCCATTCGAAACAGGACCAAAACCACCAACAACACCACCACCACCACCATCTAAGGTATTTTTCGATTTTATCCGACTATACTGATTTTGCATTCATGAAGGAAGAAATATGGCTGCAAAAATTGAACATGCTTAAAGACGTATATGCCATTAGCTTGGAAAAAGAAGGTCTGAAAATCAGTGAGATTGAAATCGGAGTTCCAGACACGACAGCATCGGTAAGTATTTAGCACGCCTGATTTGGCTGCCATTTTTTATTTAGGTGGTGGAAATGCGTGAAAAAGTATCCCTGGGCAGTTTGCTGGGAAACGTTGGCGGAATTTTCGGGCTCTATCTCGGGATTTCTTTCGTGTCTCTGTTCAAGGTATCCATTTCACGTCGAATAAAAAAACCAGTTGGGAAATCAGGTGATTATTTTGAAAAACGACAAAAATGATTAGGTTCGTTTGAGCAGAAGTAGCACTAACCATAAATCCATCTGAGCAAAGAATAAAAGAAATTACGGATTTTGAAAATAGGGTTGAATGCTGTATACGTTTTAATCGAGGTATAGAACCCAAGTAAATAGTTTTTCGAGTTTGCTTTAGGCCTAGCAGGTCCATTTTACACAATTCGGATAAAGAAATCTATTTTGATGTTTAGTTTTATTGGACTGGCGTGAGGGAGCGTAGCGACCGTCAGCGCCCAGCCCCTCTTTTCGACCCAGGTGTATGTTTTGCTAGATAATAAAACTGATAAGTGTTTTTCTCAACAAATACTGAACCAATTGCTCATTGGCCAGGCGCGAGGGAGCGCAGCGACCGTCAGCGCCCCGGCCTTTTTTTCGACCCAGGTGTCATAATCGAGAGCTAAGGCTAGATATCAACACTGATAAGGCATTAGCTGCCGTTAGGAACCACCGTTTGCCTTTTTTCGGGGAACTCAGTTTTTTTGCTGAGAAGAGAGGAGCAGCCTATCGGCTAACTCCAAACGGGAAAGTGATGTGATCACAGCCAGTATCATCAGGGCAAGTGAAAGTGATCAAAAATGAATGCCATGATTGCTCTCCAGAAGGTGCCGGCCTCAGCGAACAGCCGTTCTCTCCCACCGCCAGCAACTTCCTCTGGCAGCCGGTTCCAGAGCCCACACACCCGATAAGGCCATAGTCCTGCCAATGACCCAGCCCCCCGGGGGGTGCCTCCAGATTCAGATCCAGATAAAGAACATCCAAGAATTAGCCAAGACTCGAGTAAAAAGTTCGAAAATCGAAGTACGTCAAGAAGAAAATCAAGAAAGATGTTGCCGTCCGAACTCCTGCTGCTACTGCTGCCCTGCTGCTGCTTCGCATCTGCTGATGAACGGGAGTAGGTATTCATTTCATCCCCTCACCCTTTCTCCTCGTCCTTTGGCCTCATGTATTTATTACTTATTTATAACCCTTCAGTTGACAGCTTTAGCATGTGCAACAGTGGTGTTGTGCTGCGAGCGGTTGGCTGACGGATTTGAAACCTTCTCCAGGATAAATTTATTTCTCTTAAATTTAAAGTTGAGGAAATAACTGGTGCCATCGGCGAGCAAAAGTAAAGCTGATTTCTCCCGAAAGTCGATTGCCCCAAGTGTAAAGCTGAGGAAATTTCCCAAAAGTTCCGTTTGCCAAGAATTTAATTTTTGTTTTCAATACTTTCCTTATTTTAATTTTATTTCACTAATTTTCTTATTTTTTTGCTTTGTTTATTTATCTAATAAAATTTAAGACCAAAATATAAACAACAAATAATTTAATGTTTGTATATTTAAAGTTGAGGAAATATTTGGTACGAAAGTAAAGCCGAAAGTAAAGCTCTTTACTCCCAAAAATCGTTTGCGTTTGCACCAGCCCAATTTGCCGTTTTTCCCATAATCGAATCGAGATTATGAAATTTACCTTAACCCTCGAAATTGAATTTTCGGTTAAAATCGGCCCACTCTGCTTTGCTCTTCTTGCACCAGAGCAAAAAGATTTAATTCTAAGGTTAGAAACATTTTCGACTCGAAATTGAAATGCAGATGATTCTTTGTTAAACTTTCTCAATAAGGCATGAATAAATAGTGCTGGATTGGACAAGGTTTCAGGCTCTACATTATGGCTGCCGAAAACTTAAACAGAAAATTTTGGGATAATGCTTCGCATACCACACACTATTATAATGTCGAAGAGTAAATTTTATACGGAAATCAAAGCTACCGCGGAACAGTATTTGCCCTCTCTATTACATGTGCCTGGTCTAATAGACATTTTTGACCGCGGAGCGGCCCGAAGGGCCGCTCCGCGGTCTATAGAGGTTACTCAACTTTTGTCCTCATATATATATATGTATGTATGTATGTATGTATATATTTCTGGAAATGCTGGTCCTCACCGAATTCTCAACGGATTGGGACAAACTTTTTTTTTCCTGAAAGGTAATGCAATTTTAGGAAGATCTGGAGGGGTGGAACCGGTTTCCGAGCATTTGAAACATTACTTATTTGGGTAGAAAGGTTGAAAAATGGGGTATGTTGAGAAATGGCGAATTCTCAACGGATTGGGACAAACTTTTTTTTTGCTGAAAGGTAATAAAATTTTAAGAAGATCTGGAGGGGTGGAACAAGTCCCGAAGCATTTGAAACATTACTTTTTTGGGTAGAAAGTTTGAAAAATGGGGTATGTTGAGAAATGGCGAATTCTCAACGGATTGGGACAAACTTTTTTTTTGCTGAAAGGTAATGAAATTTTAAGAAGATCTGGAGGGGTGGAACAAGTCCCGGAGCATTTGAAACATTACTTTTTTGGGTAGAAAGGTTGAAAAATGGGGTATGTTGAGAAATGGCGAATTATCAACGGATTGGGACAAACTTTTTTTTTGCTGAAAGGTAATGAAATTTTAAGAAGATCTGGAGGGGTGGAACAAGTCCCGGAGCATTTGAAACATTACTTTTTTGGGTAGAAAGTTTGAAAAATGGGGTATGTTGAGAAATGGCGAATTCTCAACGGATTGGGACAAACTTTTTTTTGCTGAAAGGTAATGAAATTTTAAGAAGATCTGGAGGGGTGGAACAAGTCCCGGCGCATTTGAAACATTACTTTTTTGGGTAGAAAGGTTGAAAAATGGGGTATGTTGAGAAATGGCGAATTCTCAACGGATTGGGACAAACTTTTTTTTTGCTGAAAAGTAATAAAATTCTGCAACGTTCTGAATTTGGTCCCCAACCTTTTGAAACATCCCTTCTTTGGGTAAAACTCGTAAAAGTAAAGACTTGTGAGGTGTTTAGCTCCGCGGTCACCTATTGCGCTCTGCGCCATATACTTGTTATAACAAAGATTGTCAGTTGCCAGAAAAATTTCAAAGCCTCGCAATAATAGCATAAGGTAAAATAGCAAGATATTATCGGCCGTCGCCAATAGGTGCGCGGCCAACTGGATTTTCCAAAAATAGTTCAATCACCGACCACGTTTTAAAGATTTTATTTTTGTTCTATTTAATTTTTTTGTTCTGTCAATCTCACCTTTCATTAAGTGTTGAGGGTGAAACTTCGAGATGTAAAGAGTAGATGGCGAGGGTTGGGGGTGTAAAGAGGAGAACATGCCTGAAGAGCCTTCAATTCGGCTTCATTGCCGTAGATGAGGCCGACGCGGATGGCGGCGGAGGAGCTGAAGATGTCCACCTGGCTTAGCCTCAGAGCTGTCTGGCTGCCCAGTCTCTGGCGGCGCTCGCACTCAGTCATCAGCTGGCTCAGGAAGGCTTCCGCTGCAGCTCCGGGATCTCCTGCCAAGGCTTGGGGGGGCAGGAAAGAGGTTTAAGGAGACAAATGCAAAATCCTAAATTCCATTCTTTCGCTTGCAAAATCTTAAATTGCTCTTCATTTTTCTCCTTTATTACGTGATGCCGGTTTTAAGAGAGCTTTACTGAGAAGGTCAAAAGTCTCAGAACAGTGGTTGCCGAAAAATTTTGACCCCCCTTTTTTATATTTTTTTCGAAACTAGCCACAATTCTAAGACTTTTAGTGCCCTATGAGGGTGCAAAACTCAAAATTCGATTTTTGGCGTTTTTTTGAAGTTCGAAAAATGGCAGATTTTTCAATCGCAAATAACTCATGACTCTCTCAACGGATTTTGATGATTCGACCACCATTCAAACCGCCTCGACGAGAAGAACATTTTTCTTTTTTGTTGATCTCTCTTTGATCAAGCCCTGCAGAGTTATTTACAAAAAACTGGTTTTCGCAGTTGTCAAAATTCGATATTTTTTCAGTTTCTTCGTATAAACATCCTCAGCGACGGATGAGACCCATTTTTTCTGAAAATTCAGGTGTTTTTACCTATATCTACCAATCCATGGCTTCGGAGACCTTGGACCAGGAGAGATATTTGAGTTTGAAAATGAAAACTTCCGTTTTGCCCCTATGTTATAACATAGGCAAAAAAGTGGTGAAAATTTTTTTGTCTCAAAATTTAAATTTTTTGGCCCAGTAATTTTCTTCTGGCCTGTATTCATATAGCTGTGTGGTTTTTAGCTTCGGTATCAATGCCCGAGTAAGAAAAAATTGAGATTGTTTTTCCCTATGTTATAACATAGGCAGTGTTATATCATACAAAACCTTCCTGCTCTGTTTTTCTGCTCCAGCGTAAAAACTGAAGCTAAAAACCACACAGCTATATGAATACAGGCCAGAAGAAAATTACTGGGCCAAAAAATTTAAATTTTGAGACAAAAAAATTTTCACCATTTTTTTGCCTATGTTATAACATAGGGGCAAAACGGAAGTTTTCATTTTCAAACTCAAATATCTCTACTGGTCCAAGGTTCTCCGAAGCCATGGATTGGTAGATATAGGTAAAAACACCTGAATTTTCAGAAAAAATGTGTCTCATCCGTCGCTGAGGATGTTTATACGAAGAAACTGAAAAAATATAGAATTTTGACAACTGCGAAAACCAGTTTTTTGTAAATAACTCTGCAGGGCTTGATCAAGAGAGATCAACAAAAAAGAAAAATGTTCTTCTCGTCGAGGCGGTTTAAATTGGTCGAATCATCAAAATCCGTTGAGAGAGTCATGAGTTATTTGCGATTGAAAAATCGGCCATTTTTGGAACTTCAAAAAAAACGCCAAAAAAATTTAGAGTTTAGCACTCTCATAGGGCACCAAAAGCCCTAGAATTGTGTCTAGTTTCGAAAAAAAATATAAAAAAGGGGGTCAAAATTTTTCGGCAACCAACTTTTGAACCTCTCAATAAAGCTCTCTTAAAAAGAATTAGGATGGCAAAGTAAAAGGTAGAGCTGAAAAGAGTTTCCAGTGCCGTAAATGCGCCCATCTCTCTTGCTTTCCATCAATCTTGCAGACCAGCTAGACGATAACTTCCGCCGTTCAAGAGCCTCAAATCTAATACTAGCTCGGATTTGCGGCTGGCTGTGACTTTTGAATAAAACTAGGTAAAGGTGCACCGGACTCATTTTTAGTCATCTACATGTATATTTTGCCACGACGCAATAGAAAGACAAGAACTAATTTGTAGCAGGTTTTGCACATATATACAAAACAAACCCCATCCTCTACGCCAACAGATGCCGTAAAATTCTACCCCCCCCCCCCAGCTTCTACCCCCCAAACCCGTTTTTCAACAATCAAAAACCAACCAAGAGTTTTGCCCCCCCAAAGGTTTTGCCCCTCCCCCCAAATTTTGCCTTGTATTCTGGAGATTGTGGTCTAGTTTGCATTAAGCTTTAAGAGGCGGTTTGCGGGAGGATTCAGAGGGGGTATTCCACTTAGCAAAAATCGAAGGTTTGAGTTGGGAATCCTGATTAGTCCATGGTTTTGGTCCATTTAGTTGTGATATCAGACCAACAAACCCTGGCCCGAAATATGGCTTGGTTGCTGAGAAATGGCCATTTTTGCGCGGCCGAAGGCCGCCAGCCGCGGAGGGCAGGGCAGTCAGAGCTCCGGAGGCCGGAGGGCAGGGGTGCGGAGGCCCGGACGCGTAGCCTCGCTTGCCACGCATGGTAGGCGATGCGTAGGGGCCGTAGCACCCGTGCCCGGAGGCCGGAGGAGCTCCGGCGCCCTGCCCGAAGCGGCTGGCGGCCAAGGCCAGCTTAAGCAGTTACCTCATTTTTGCGTCCGTCTGTCCGCATATATATATATATCTGGTACCATCGGTAGGCCAAATGTGAATCTCTTTTCTCCAAAAAAGTCGATTAGCCTGAGTTTAAAGTCAAGGAAATACATTTTATACTAATGGAATCTGCTGCTTGGACAGTTGCATTTTGTTTTTGGCGCGCAGTTCAATGTCTCTTTCCATGCGCGCCCAAAAACAAAATGCAGATGATGCAGCAGATTCCATTAGTATAAAATGTATTTCCTTGACTTTAAACTCAGGCTAATCGACTTTTTTGGAGAAAAGAGATTCACATTTGGCCTACCGATGGTACCAGATATTTCTTCCACTTTTAACATAGTATAAAATGTATAAAAAAATATCTGGTACCATCGGCAGGCCAAATCTGGGTCTCTTTTCTCCAAAATTTGGAATTGCCTTGAGTAAAAAGTCAAGGAAATATAATTTCTACTAGTGGAATCTGCTGCTTGGACAGTTGCATTTTTTTTTTGGCGCGCAGTTCAGTGTGTGTTTGCATGCGCGCCCAAAACAAAATTCAGATGACGCAGCAGATTCCACTAGTAGAAATTATATTTCCTTGACTTTTTACTCGAGGCAATTCCAAATTTTGGAGAAAAGAGACCCACATTTGGCCTGCCGATGGTACCAGATATTTCTTCCACTTTTAATATTGTATAAAATGTAAAAATACAAATTTTATATTGTTGGTTATATATTTAGTTAAGATTTTATTAGATAAGTAAAAAAAATGAATAAAAAATAAACTTATTAAAAAAATAAAACAAAAAGAAAAAATTCGAAAATGAAAAATATAATGCAAATTCCTTGGCAAATTAACATATTTTTGCGAAATTTTCTTGACTTAAACTCAGCGCAATCGATTTTTGGGAGAAAGGAGTATGATTTTTGGTCTGCCGATGGTACCACATATTTCTTCCATTTTTAAGATAAAAAAATAGACAAAAAAGTTGGCTCAAGAAGGTTTGAACCTGGTCATTTCTGAACCGAGTCCAATAGACAAGCCACTTGACCACACAGCCGCATTACTTCCTCTGTAGACTTAGACAATATTAATTGCACAGAACTACCAATGCACCTTGTCGATTGATGCCTTTAGTACAGGCCGATTGAATACCTACTATCGTCCATTGAATAGATGCGGAGAAGGAGAAGGAGAAGGAGAAGGAGAAGGAGAAGGAGAAGGAGGAGGAGGAGTTCGGACAAATGGTTTTGAGTGATTTTCTAATGATTGCTGCAAGTTTTGGGCGATTTCTCGCGAGTTTTGGACAATTCAATGATGCTCTTTCCAATGCAAAAAGAATCAAAACGATTTGATTCTTCTGTGAGGAGCAGGAGCCTTATCAATTTTAAGATCTAGCAATAACCCCGAAAACGTACACCTGGGTCGAAAAGAGGGGCTGGGCGCTAACGGTCGCTATGCTCCCTCGCGCCAGCCCAATAAAAATTTTATATTGTTGGTTGTATATTAAGATAATATTGGATAAAAAAATATATAATAGAATAAACAACTTATTTTAAAAATATAACAAAAAGAAAAGATTTGAAAATCACAAATACATTGCAAATTTATTGGCAAACTAACATATTTTTGTGCAATTTTCATGATATATACTTACGGCAATGGATTTTTGGGAGAAAAGAGCTTTAATTTTGGCCTGCCGATGGCACCAGTTGCTTTCTCAACTTAAATTTCCAAAATAAAAATTGATAAGAAATAAAAAAAATCTTATTTAAAGATGTAATGAAAAAAGAAAACATTCGAAAATATAAAAAACAATGCAAATTTTTTGTCATATTTACATATTTTTGTGAAATTTTCATGATATATGATAAGGGCAATCGATTTTTAGGAGAAAAGAGCTTTAATTTTGGCCTGCCGATGGTACTAGTAGTTTTCTTAACTTAAAATTTCTAAAATAAAATTGATTGTCCAATAAGGATTCGAACCTCCCAGTGCCAACCAGCTGTTCAATCGCTTAGACCACTACACCACTTATGCACATGTAGAGAAGCTTAACTGAAGACTTATGAATAAAAATCAATACATAAGGCCCAAGGACCCGGGGGGGTGAGTGGGGGAAGAAATGAATACCTACTATCGTCCATTGAATAGATGCGAAAAAGAGGAGAAGGAGAAGGAGAAGGAGAGAGAAAGAGTTCGGACAAATGGTTTTTTGCATTTTTTTATGGGAAAATAAATCGTTTTATGCAAAAGTCAAAAGATAAACTATAGTCAATTCGATGTTTCTCTTTCCAATGCAAAAAGAATCAAAACAAATGGAGCTTTCTGTGACGAATGGCAGCCTTATCAAAATTGAGATCTAGCAATAACCCCAAAAACGTACACCTAGGTCGAAAAGAGGGGCTGGGCGCTGACACTCCGCTTAAACTCCGTTCGCGCCAGCCCAATATATATTTGTCTGTTCCAGTCCCATACTCCGCGGTTTTTCAACGAAATTGGCTAATTTTTTGCATGAAGGTCCGCCTGGGTGGTATCTCCAGGCCATTTTTGGCGCTTGGCGTAATTTTTTGAATTTCGCCCAAAACTCAATTTTTTGATGTTTCAAAGCACTAAAAATCGTAAATCAGTGGTTTTTCCATGAAATTAGCTGAAATTTTGCATGAAAGTCCGCCTTGGTGATGCCTTGGCCCCATTATTAAGGCTTGGAGAAATTTTTTGATTTTCACCAAAAACTCAATTTTTTGATGTTTCAAAATACGAAAAATCGTAAATCACTGGTTTTCCAATGGAATTAACTGATTTTTGGCAGATACGTCCGTCTAAGTAACATTTCAAAGCTGGCAAAAGGAATTTTAGAAAAATTTATTATTTCTTGATTTATAGTCAAAAAACCAAAATCCTAATGTTTCAACAATTAAAACATCTATAAATCCCTAGTTTTTCAACAAAATTAACTCAATTTTGGGAGTTAGGCTTGTGGTTTGGCTTCAAGGTGGTGACTTGAAGCTGTTAAAAGGAATTTATGAAAACAAATTTGTAATATTTCGCTTTTTGGCCAAAAACCTAAACCTTAGATGATTAAAAAATTCGAACTAGCATATGTTTAAGGCTTTTGAATTAAACCAGCTGATTTTGACTAGAAGTGATTCTTATGCATGGATTATAACGTTGCTTACTTGGAACAAAGGCCGCGCATCTTGGCAATAGCCCGAAATACCTTGT
>JASANA010006686.1:0-19417 GCA_030248095.1 Ptycholaimellus sp. GST1_10
CAAGGCCTAATTTCCAAAAAAAATTTGCGCAATGCGCGAAAATGGCAACTGTTAAAGGGAAAACACCATGGGTTGACACCATCACCGATTCCACCCATATTTTTTTCAGTGATACGTGTTACCATTGTAAGCTTGCAAGGGTATAACGTTTTGGCCAAAAGGTCTCTGTTCCAGAATTAAAAATTCCCAAAATTTCCTACGCTATAACATGGGGGAGGGCTCAAAAAGGGACAAAAAAAATTGGAAAAAATAATTTTCATTAGGGATAACACTGAGTAACACGAGGGTTGGTGTATTTTGATGCGAGACGTCGATTTAGGTCAAAAAAAGGAGTCAAACATGAGGGCGCCGAAGGGCGTGGCTCAAAAACCGGCCAAATACTGCAAATTTCGACAGGGGGTATTTTTTAATTGCTCATAACTCCTGTTATACTAAACGAAATTGAATAATTCGACCACGGTTGAAACCGTCGTGATAAGCTCTAAAACTTTGGTGCACAGACAGAAGCTCTTAATACATGTCCTGTATGAGTATTCAGAAAAACGTTGATAAACACGATTTTGTGGCTAATTTTGATGAGGTAAATATTATAAAACAAATTTTTTTTATTAATTTAGATTTATGTTTATGTTTACGGGTCACTTTTGGGGCGTACAATTCAAAAATCAGGGTTTCAATTGCATAAAAAATGTTCAAAATAGGAAAATGGGGTAAAAAAACTCAAAATACCTCAAAAAATGACCATTTTAACCAAATTTTGGGCAGTACATCGATTTTGCCCACTTTTTTTGGCTTACATTTTTGATTTTACTTATTTGCAGCCACTGTTAATCGGAGAAAACAGGAAAATCAAAATTGAATTTTTAATGAATTTTTTTCCACTTTGCCTTTTCCTACAACACAGGATATTGGGGAATTTTTTTTCGAAAAAATCTGAGTCTAAAGTGAAAAAACTGAGTATGCTTGCAATATATACTAACTCAGACAAATATATTTTGCACATAAAAGCCAGATTTCAGGATGGTGTAAATTAGGTCGTTTGTCCTTTAACGTTGTTTTTTTACATCCTAGGGCGCAACAGCGCCCTAGTTATGAATGGGTGATCGAGTTTTTGGGTGGTTGCATGTCATGAGGTTCAGCGCCTTGGATATTGGATGAAACCATGGACATATATATATCAACAAGAATAAAATGCTACAGCATGAGAAGCTTATGAATTTTCAATCATTAAATAGAAATAGACAAGTTTTAACACAATCGTGATTTATTTTAATTTGAATTGAGCATGAATTTTAACATGTCCATTTCATTGGTTTTGTCCATCTAAAAACTCCACTGGTCATTCATAAGCAGGCGGCAATTTATGGCAGAAATAGTGTATTCAATTTATTTTTTATCATCAATTTTCTAAATTTTTAAACAACATTAAAAATTTAGTTTTTAAATAAAAATTTTAGATTATCTTTTCAAATTTAGCTTAACTTAGCACTTTTTGGGCCTCAATTGAATTGAAGAATTGAAGCATGATCCACAATAAAATTGATCGTATTGCTACTGCTTGCAAAACTTAATTTTGACTTAGCTTGTTTCAATTTGATTTTGATAATGTTTATTTTACACTTAACAAATAAATTTTAGTTTTCTAAAGAAATCAACAATTTTTTTCGATTTAATTTTATTGCATTTTATTACATTTTTACTTTATTTCTTTGTTGTTTTCGTTTATAATACCTTTTCTAAGGTTTTTGTGCTCTAATGCCAAAATTGCCGCCTGCTTATGAATGACCAGTGGAGTTTTTAGATGGACAAAACCAATGAAATGGACATGTTAAAATTCATGCTCAATTCAAATTAAAATAAATCACGATTGTGTTAAAACTTGTCTATTTCTTTTTAATGATTGAAAATTTGTAAGCTTCTCATGCTGTAGCATTTTATTCTTGTCTATATCTTGTTCATGTGGAAGGCATTTTTAATTTCCCACATGAACAAGGCTAGGAGTTTGCCACATGTACAATGCTTCGAGATAATGGTGATTTACATTGATGCCCCTAATGATTTGGCTGATTCCCCAATTACTACCTGAGCATCATAGGATAATAATATGTACAACACACAGAAGCCTGATAAATTTGTCGCTGCGGTTGCTCCATGCATTTACTTAGATGGAATTCAGTCCTATAACAACCTGAGCATCAATTAAAGAATGAGGGCAGCGGAACATGTAAAACTGTGCAGTTTAGCTGCATTGAGGAGGTGGAGGCTGGAGGCTCCATTGGGTGCTGGTGAACTGGTGATGGCCATCTTGGGGCGGGAAGCAATGGTGGCCTCCCTTCGCTTCCGCCTGGCTTCTGCCCACCCTGGCCCCATCTTCGTGTCCTCTTCAAGCCAGTTGAGTATGCGTAGGTGGACAAACTTCTGCTGACTCCATCGAGGTCTATCATCCAAGGTGGGTGTGGAAGACTCAGGATCCCGGTAGCTAGACGGTCCAGCCAGGGCAAGTTGGCGTAGTGATCCTTGAGGCGGATGGTTGGGAAAGGACCGGAGAGGTTTCCGATGGCTCTCCAGAACTCGGCGGGAGTGAAGGAGGTTCCCATGTTATGACAGGACGAAAGCTGTACTTCAGCCAAGCGATCTCGGCAGGGCTTGAGGAAGTTGAAGAACATCTGCTTGGGGACTCCCTCAAAGTTGCAGAAGTCGAGGACGAGTGCCTTGTTGTCCAAGCACATCCTCTTGAATATCAGCAGCATCGTCATCAACCCCTTGCCACTCAAGCTTTGCAGTACTAGCTTGTCTGCGGAGATGTGCATAAACCCTCACCTACTTATTGCAAATTTTTATGCATTTACATGGAGTAATATTGAAATTTGGCCCCCCCCCTCCATCCCCCCCCCGCACTTAATCCTATCGCCGCCCCTGATGGATAGTATATAGGCTGGTAACTACTTCCTTCTGTTAAAATGACATTTGAGAAATAGCTAAAAACCAATGAACTCCAGATACAATGATAAGCAAATCACAGGTGTGACGTTTGGGATTACAACGCTACAGGACTGATAGACGTATACGATAACCCCCTGTATACAAGACGTAGGACGAGAGAATTCATGCGATACGAATACTGCACTCTAGCAACCCATCCCTATGCCGAGATGTATAAAACAATACTAGACCCACACCTTCAAATATTCCGGTTATTCATCAGCTAATGGAAATTGAATGACTTTTGATGCCATGAAACATAAATTTCGGCTGATGTGCGTTTCCCCACCCCCCCAAAGGTTCTCCCCCTCAAATGTTCTTCCCCTCGAGGGGTTTTCCCCCCTCAAGGGTCCCCCCACAAACCCAATTGTTGTATTGTCTTAAAATGCTCTTTTTTGCATATCTCTAGCATTATGTAGATGATTTAATGTCTGCTTTTTTGGAAACATTGTGAGTCTATACCAGATGGTAGACGCATGCCTACCAGGAACAGGGGTTTGTCCCCTATCAGGATTATCTTTATAGATCCCAACTGAAGGGCTTAGACGCATGCTCGTCATCGACAAGGTCATGATCGTGACAGTACCAAGAAACGTTGGGCCCGGTTAGTACTTAGTACTGCCACACTCATGACATTCTAGAGGATGAGTATGCGTCTAAGCCCTTCAGTTGGAATATATAAAGATAATCCTGATAGCGGACGAACCCATACTCCTGGTAAGTATGTGCCCGCCATCCAGTATAGACCAACTATATTTCTGAAAAAAGTATGCATATAGTGGTTTATTGAACAAGTATATGGCGCAAAGCGCAATAGGTGACCGCGGAGCGCATCCTTTATATGATACTTTGTAACTCAAAAATCAAGTCTGTGGTTTCTCAACCAATTTCAAAAGTAAGCACAGATTTAGAATCGACATATAAGACTAGTGAACAAAAAAATCAACTCTTCTGTGCAATTCTCAAGACTTCAGGTACTACAGTGCAAAAACCGCATATTGCAATTTTCCAACTTTCTACCCAAAAAAGTAATGTTTCAAATGCTCCGGGACCAGTTCCACCCCTCCATATCTTCCTAAAATGTTATTACCTTTCAGCAAAAAACAAGTTTGTCCAAATCCGTTGAGAATCCGCCATTTCTCAACATACCCCATATTTCAAAAGTTCTACCCAAAAAAGTAATGTTTCAAATGCTCGGGGATCAGTTCCACCCCTCCAGATCTTCCTAAAATATTATTACCTTTCAGTGAAAAAAAAGTTTGTCAAAATCCGTTGAGAATTGAGCATTTTACAGCATACCCCATTTTTCAACCTTTCTACCCAAAAAAGTAATGTTTCAAATGCTCAAATTCCGGGTCTACCCCTCCAGATCTTCCTAAAATAGCATTACCTTTCAGGAAAAAAAGTTTGTCCCAATCCGTTGAGAATTCGCCCGTGGACAGCATTTCCAGAAATACATACATATATTGGGCTGGCGCGAGCGAGCATTAGCGAAGTGTCAGCGCCCAGCCCCTCTTTTCGACCCAGGTGTACGTTTTGGGGGTTATTGCTAGATCTCAATTTTGATAAGGCTGCTGCTCGTCAAATAAAGCTCCAATAGCTATAATTCTTTTTGCAATGAAAAAAGCACCATCGAATTGACTATAGTTTATCATTTGACTTTTGCCAAAAACTAACTATTTTACTATGAAAAATTAAAAAAACCATTTGTCCGAACTCCTTCTCCTTCTCCTGCGCATCTACTCAATGGACGATAGTAGGTATTCAGTTCTTCCCCATTTCCCCCCTTCCCGGGTCCCTGGGACTCATGTATTATTTAGCTCTTCAGTTAAGTAAAGATGTCATATGCCTCAGTGGTGTAGTGGTGTAAGCGATTGGACTGCTGGATGAAATCGGTAGGATCAAATCCTTGTCAGGCATTCATTTTTATTTTTGTGTATTTTAAGTTGAGAAAACAATTGATACCATCGCCAGGCCAAAAGTAAAGCTCTTTTCTCCCAAAAATGCACTGAGAATAGGTCAAGAAATTTCTCAAAAAATTGTAATTTTTCATTTTGAATATTTTCTTTTTGTTATATTTTTTGAACAAGTTTTTGTATTTATTTTTTTAAATATTGACTAAAATTTTAATTAAACATATAACCTACAAAATAAAATTTATATTTGTACCTTTTGTACTATGTTAAAAGTGGAAGAAATATCTGGTACCATCGGCAGGCCAAATCTGGGACTCTTTTCTCCAAAATTTGCGATTCCTCGAGCAAAAAGTCAGGAAAATACATTTTCTACTAGTGGAATCTGCTGCGTCATCTGCATTTTGTTTTTGGGCGCGCATGGAAAGAGACACTGAACTGCGCGCCAAAAACAAAATGCAACTGTCCAAGCAGCAGATTCCACTAGTAGAAAATGTATTTCCTTGACTTTTTGCTCGAGGGAATTGCAAATTTTGGAGAAAAGAGTCCCAGATTTGGCCTGCCGATGGTACCAGATATATATATATGAGGACAAAAGTTTAGTAACCTCTATAGACCGCGGAGCGGCCCTTCGGGCCGCTCCGCGGTCAAAAATTGCTTGAGTTTAAAGCCCCTGTGGGGGTATAATGACAGTTTGCAGTCACGTAAGTTTGCACCTGACAGTTTGTACCTGATCCATTGCAACCAAGACTTTTCACCCTAATGTTTGACTTTATTCTATTCCATAAGAAATCCTCTGAAGCAGACACACTGGTTGAGACGCAGGTAGAAGCAGAATTCGCACTATACAAGCATCATTAACTGTCTTCAACTTCCAATTTCCAAAGAAAGAACACTTACTTCAGTTACTTTGATGCAATTTGCAGACCCAAAAATATGTCTGAGTATGGTGGCCAGTTTGACTGGAATTTCAATTTTCCCGCTTCCTACCTTTCTCAAGGCTTTGCCAAACTTCCCGTTAGTACCATCAATCCAAGCGATACCAGTCCCAGTGGCTGATTTGCAGCTAAAGATCTATTTCCAGCTGTGGGACGAGGATAACAACAAGAAAGATGACCGAATTGTTGATGGCTCCTTTACTCTGGTGCTTCTTCTTTTTAAAGGAACTTTTCTGAGAAGGTCAAATGACTTAACTAGGGGTCGACAAAAATTTGTTGAACTGCTGCCCACTTGTGTTTTTGATGGTACCTTACACATATCAAAACCAAAGTGAATTTCCAATGAAAATCCCCAATCTTCAATTTCGTTTGTTCAAACATCAGGCTCCTGGTTTTGAAAACAAGTATATCGCGCAAAGCACAATAGGTGACCGCGGATCGCTTCTCCCTGTACACGGTTCCACGACTTTTCATCACAGCGACATTTTATCATCGCGATGTTTCATCAAAACGACGTTTCATCACCGTGATGTTTCATCACCGTGATGTTTCATCACCACGACGTTTCATCACCGTGACATTTCATCAAAATGACGTTTCATCAACGAGACGTTTCATCACCAAGGCCCCCTTCCAGGAACACAGTCCCAGATTTACATTGATCATTTCCTGGGAATTTTGATATAGATAAGTGGCAACTTTCATGGAGTCGGAATTCCGCCAAAAATTATCTAAATTTTGACAATTTTTTCCTGGAAATTTTGACATTGATTAGTGGCAACTGTCACAGTTGCGGAATTCTACCAAAATTATCTCAATTTCGACAATTATTTCTTTGAAAATTCATATTGATGAGTGGCAAGTCACATTTCCGGAATTCTGCCAAAAATTAGCTATACATGACAATTAATTATTCCTTGTAAACCATGACCGTTTCATCACCATGACATTTCATCAAAACGACGTTTCATCACCATGAAGTTTCATCACCAAGCCCCCTTCCAGGAACACAGTCCCAGATTTACATTGATCATTTCCTAGGAATTTTGATATAGATAGGTGGCAACTTTCACGGAGTCGGAATTCCACCAAAAATTATCTAAATTTTGACAATTATTTCCTGGAAAATTTGACATTGATTAGTGGCAAGTGTCACAGTTTCGGAATTCTACCAAAATTATCTCAATTTCGACAAATATTTCTTTGAAATTTCATATTGATGAGTGGCAACTGTCACATTTCCGGAATTCCGCCAAAAATTAGCTATATTTTGACAATTAATTATTTCTTGTAAATCATGACCGTTTCATCACCATGACATTTCATCAAAATGACGTTTCATCACCACGACGTTTCATCACCAAGCCCCCTTCAGGAACACAGTCCCAGATTTACATTGATCATTTCCCAGGAATTTTGATATAGATAAGTGGCAACTTTCACGAAGTCGGAACTCCACCAAAAATTATCTAAATTTTGACAATTATTTCCTGGAAATTTTGACATTGATTGGTGGAAACTGTCACAGATGCCGAATTCTACCAAAATTATCTCAATTTTGACATTTATTTCTTTGAAATTTCATATTGATGAGTGGCAACTGTCACAGTTCCGGAATTCCACGAAAATAAGCAAATTTTAAGTCTATTTTCTCCCAAACATTCAATTGCCCCGAGTTTAAAGTCTTCGTATCAGAGTCTATCGGGTTGCAAGTCCTTCTCTGGCCCAGACGTCTCCTTTTTACTAGACAAAAGTTCTTTGGACATTTGACACCTGATCTTCTCTTTCTCAGAGAATTAGCTCTGTGTCATTCTGCTCCCTTGCATCTCTAGGCAGCTTTTGGGGTACTAGGCTAGGCCTTTCCTCCCAGTCTAATCTATGAAAGCATCTTTTGGGGTACTAGGCTAAGCCTTTCCTCCCAGTCTGGTCTTTGGGGTGCTAGGCTAGGCCTTTCCTCCTGTTTTCCAATCGCTGATTTTACTCCGTCTGATGCAAGGTACCAAAAAAGTAGGTATGAAGACATTTGCGCAGAACACTCCCCCCGGCTGAAGGCATTTCAGAAGCTAAGCCTATGGGGAAACAACTAAGCAGTGGACGTTTCAAATGCCCCTAGGGCGATTGCGCAGAACTGGAAAGAAAATGGCCCGATGCAAGGTATGCATGAGCGAGAGAAGTAAAACAGATGCGCCAATCAAATCCGCGAAGCAAATGCCAAATCGTCCGTATCACCTGTGCCAACGGAAAGCGCGAAGAGATTCCAGGAAAGAGATTGCTGGGAAGCGAACAGTGCTACAGCTAAATCATCAAGCAACTTTGAGCTGAATGAGTAGGCTTTTGGGCTGCCTAAGAAATTGAACGATAGCCGAATAGGAGGCTAAAAATGAACGAATGGGAAGTGGGAGCTCACCCTACCGCGGATCAGCTACTCGGGCAGCCGGGATGCATGCAGGCAAGGGTCTGCCCTTTTGCATCCCCCTAACGCCGCCCTTCAACCGCTTGGAAGGCCTTTCGGCCTCCCAGCAGAGTGCTAGGCTGGGCCAATGCAGGCTGGCGGGCGAATTCCCTGACTTCTCCTAACCTAAACTCAATCAGAGCTTAGACAGAAAAGCCACCCTACAATCCTGCACACCTATGGAGGGATAGGTGGGATGTGGCCAGGGCGGAAATGCAAGGTGAACTACCAAAAGCGGGCTGCATTGGGGAAGGGCAAAGGGAAGGGTTGTGAGGAAAGAAGGGAAGGTGAGGGAGCAACGTGGCCAGTGGGTTCAGAGCTGTCCGCCTCCTTGACGACGGAGCCAGCGGAGATGGCGGGCTGTGGGCTGCTGCTCCCCCCGAACTCAGACCTCCAATTGTCCACCCCGCACAGCCTCGCTATCAGCTGAAGAGGGTGAACCAGATAGGTTGGGAGGGGGTGGGGCGAGACCCTGCCCACTCTCCAAGGACGCTTTGGTGGCCTTGTCAGCCTGGTTGCCGTCAGCGCGGAAGAAGGTTGAGGTGAGCTTGGCCTCATCCCGGTTGTCGGAGGGTTTCTTGGCTGCTGGTCGCCACCCGCTCCCCTGCTGCAAACTCTCCACCGGCAGCCTCTCTTCCTCCACTGAGGATTGGGAACCGCAAGGTTGTGGTGCAAGGGAGACCTCAGAGAGTGAGGCCTCCAATGGCACCAGCTGCGAGATGGAGCGGAAGACTTTGCGGCCCTTGGAGTCCACGATGCTGGTGAAGCGCTGCACCCCGTCCGAGCCCGTCTCCACCGACAGCACCTGGACCAGCTTCCAGGTCTGCCTCGGCGTTGCCTCTTTCAGGAGAGCGGCAGAGCCTGGACTGAGAAGGGCGGAGGCTGCCGACTTGTGCTTGGCCTGGGCTTGCAGGTGGAGGCCTTGCAGGTAGGACAGGTACTCCATCCGCCAGCGTTGACAGAGATCCCAGCAGAGGCGGTCACGGTGTGCGAAGCCCGCCCGGAGACGCTGTGTTGACAGGCCCTCCGCCGGTTCCTTGAAAAGGCCGCCGGGTGAGAGGAAGTTGGCTGGGCTGATGGAGCTGAAGCTTTCGGGGTCGTCCCTGAGGGCGCAGAGCGGACGGCTGTTGATGCAGGCCTCGATGCGGGCCAGCAGCGTCGCGAAGACCTCCTCCGTCACCAGCTGATTCGCGAGGATGGGCTTGAGGCAGTGCTTGAGCAGCTTCACCTGGCTCTCCGCTGCCCCGTTGACCCAGGGCGCCCTGATAGGCGTGAAGCGGAACTCGGCGTGGTGGCTGGAGGCGAAGCCAGTGACGTCCAGTGGTGGGGCGTCCATGAAGCGGAGGTAGGGCGTGAGGTCCTTGGCGGCCCGTTGGAACGCCGTGGCGTGGTCCAGCCAGATCACCGCCTGCGTCAGGCCTCTCCGACACCAGAAACGCTCTAGTGCCATCGAAGCTGCTTGAGCTGAATAGTCGCTGAGGAGTTCGTAGTGGACGGCCCGCGTGGTGGCACACGTCAGCACCAGAATCCACCGCTTGACTGCTCTCCCCGCCACCAGCACCTTGAACGGGCCCGCCTGATCAATGAGGATGCTCGAGAAGGGCCTGGCCGTGGCCTGGAGGCGCTCTGAGGGCAGCTGTCCATGGCGTGGCCGGGGCGGCGGCTGGGCCCGTGCCAGCCTACATGCCTGGCAGCCCCATAGAGCAGCCGACGCCGTGTGGCCCCCAGCTGGTAGCCAATAGGAGCGCCGTAAGATGCCCAGCATCGCACTGATCAGAGCATGCCCATTGGTGGTGTGGGTTTGCAGTAGGAGGAGCCTTGAGAGATGGTGACCTTTGGGCAGGAGGATGGGTGGCTGGTGCTCGCCGCCGGGCTCCTTGGCAAAGCGGGAGGCGATGCGGATGAGGCCGCTGCTGTCCAGCCAGGCCCCAACCTGCTTCACCGAGTTCCCCGCCGCCTTCCAGTCTTGCAAAGACAGTCCCAGCTCAGCCGCGGAGGCTTTGGGATGGAGTAGGCACAGACGCATGGCCGCCAGCTCCGTTCGCTGCAGGTCGGCAATGAGTAGGTCCAGCACCTGTTTCTGCTCCATCCAGAGCACAGGTCCAGTCTGCTTCTCTCCCCGCAATCCTCGCGGAAAGCGGAGAACTTGGGCCAGCATGCCCAGCAGACGGCACAAAGTTGAGTAGTGCACTATGTCCACAAGGCCGAGGAGGCCAGAGGACTCTGGGAGGTTCAGGTTAGGAGTGCCTGGCGTTGAGTCGATCCCCTGGGGAGAGTCACGCCAAGGCGGAGTCGAGTCGATCCCCAGAGGAGATGCCACAGCACCCCTCCCTTTACCTCCCCAGCGAGGGCTAAGGCTCCAGGCTCATGCCCAGTCGTGGCTGGATCGACTCCAGGCACCCGCTGGCTGCCACTGCCCTGCGTAGAGCCACCACCGGAGGGATTGAGGTCTTCCCCGGAGGAGGCGGCAGGGCCAGCAGGGGCCGGGCATGCCGTGGAGGATAGACTGAGCAGTGTTGCCGTGGAGCCCCTGCCAGGAGCCTGCTCCACGTTGACTCTGGGGGACAAAGGGCTGTGGCCAGCTCGCATAGAGCCACCACCGGAGGGATTGAGGTCTTCCCTGGAGGCAGTGGCGAGGCTGGAAGGGGCTGAGTCCGCCGCAGAGGAATCCAGACTCCTGGAGGCCGTCGCCATCTTCTCGGAGGCTGCCCAGACTGGCCATCGGCTGAGGGGCCGCCGGAAGAACACTGGACCTTGGAGGAAGAAGGTCGTGGACTTGTGCTTGTAGAAGGACCTAGGCTTGGTTGCCCAGTCCGCCGGATTCATGTCCGTCTGCACCCACCAAAAGTCCGCCATCACCGACTGCTCCAGCACCGCACCGACCCACCAGTTCTCGTATGCCCGGGGTGCCTGGCCCAAGCGGAGCCAAGCCAGCACAATCTCGCTGTCGATGAGATGGACCGAGGAGCTGAAGGGCCCGAGTGCCCGGCTGACGAAGGAGCCGGCTCTGGCGCCGTACTCCGCCACCCACAGCTCGCTCCTTGGTATTGTGATGATTATGCCTCGTTTCTTGAGTGGCAGTAGCCTTGACCTTGACAGGACCAGATGAGAGGTCGGAGGTGAGGCTGAAGGCTGAGCCAGGTAGATGGTGTAGCCAAAACTGGTCTTGGACGCATCGGAGGTGACGATGAGGGTGGCGTCGATGCCGCTCCTCAGCAGCCACCGTGGGACGGCCAGACTGCTCGCCTCCCCCAACTCCTTTCGCAGCGCCCTCCACTCCTTCTGCATTCCGTCTGGGAGCACGTCGTCCCAGTGCTTGCACACGTTGTGAGCCCGATGCATCAGCAGTCGGCCCTTGAGCATGATGGGGGTGAAGAGTCCGTAGGGGTCATAGAGGCGCGCCACCCCGCTGGCCAGGTCTCAGGCTGTGAAGCCGGAGTCCTTGTTGCCGAAGTCGGGCTTGTCCACGCAAATGGAGTCGCTGGAGAGCTCCCAGACCACGCCCAGGTTCTTGAACTGGTCGGAGTCGGTGTAGGCCTCGGCAGGAACCGCTTGCTGGACGCCGGGGGCATTGGAGCCGTAGCTGCGGAGCTCGAAGCTGCCGGAAGCAAAGAGAGAGCGTAGGCCAGCCGCCAGCCTGGCCCTGTCCTCCTCCCGGGCGAAGCCCAGGACAACGTTGTCCGCGTAGGTCGCCTCCGGGACCGCCTCCACCTCAGCCACTGACAGCCCGTAGTCCTTGCCGGATTAGGCCGTGTCTGAGCAGAGTAGCCGGAGGCAGGCTTGGAGAAGCCATGGTGAGGCATTGCAGCCCATCACCACGCGGGTGTAGCGCCAGATTTGGAACCCGAGGAGAGAAAAAAGACGACAACTCCCCAACCCCAGACCCACCCAAAACAAAAACCCCAGAAACCAAAACAAACAAACAGAACAAAAAACAAGAAAAAAAAAAAAAAAACAAAAACAAAAAAAACCAAACAAAAAAAAAAGCACCCAGCACAAACAACAACACAAGAACAAGACCAAAACCAAACACAAACAAAAAAAAAAAAAAAAAAAACCCACCCCACCCCCCAACAAAAAACGAACCCCCCTCAGGTCCCAGTCCTTCTGCCAGTCGCAGGGAAGGACAATCCGCAGGGCGTTCTGGAACTCCGGCCAGACCCTCATAGCGTAGAAGGTCTTGCGAATGTCGGCGGCTAGGGCATAGTCGTGCTGCCGGAGGCAAAGCTGGACCAGCCCCAGGTCGGTCAGCAGGCTCGGGCCCTGGTCCACGAAGTCGTTCAGGCTGCGTGGCGGGTTGCCGCACCGACTGCTGGCATCCACCACCGGCCGCACCTTTGGCCCGGGTGCAGGAAAGTGGTACAAGTGGTGGAGGAGGTGGCCTGGAGGCGGTGGCCCGTAGACGGGGATGATGAAGCCGGCGGCTGCCTGGGCCTCGAATTCCCCGTAGTACTTGGCCCGCTCCTCCGCCAACAGACGTCGATGAGTCCCCCGGGCTCGCTGCAGGGCCTGCTGGAAGTTGCTAGCCAGACTAGGCGCCATCTCCTTGAGCGGGAGTGGGATGTGGAAGGCCCCGGTCTCGTTGCGGAAGATTTGTGCTTGGAGCTGGGCAGTCCGCTTGTCCGCGGTGGTCTCCCAGGAGTCCGCGCCCTCCGCCAGGCCCAGGGCCTCCAGGCTGGACTGCCCCTCCAGGAGCTGCTCAAAGGACACCGGCGCTGCCATTGCCCCACAGGCCACCTGGCAAGTTGACTGGTGGATGAAGCTTGAATCGACCACCGTCCAATCGCCTGGCTGAAGGGAGCCGCGGAGGATGGTGCCGAAAGCTGTGTGGTAGGCGGAGAGGGTGCGGGAGAGCTGTGTGCTCGGGCAGCCTGCCCCCAGCACTGTCTCGTAGACGTTCAGGCCCAGGATCACGTCCACCGTCCAGGACTGCACCTCCGCCGGCGGCAGGTTCACGATGGCCTCCTCTGGGACCCCCGTCATCTCCAGCAGCCCTGCCTGCAGCCGGAAGCCTCCCAGCAGCAGCTCGGGGCAAAGAACCGTGGCCTGATAGGCCTTGAGGCGGAGGCGGGCGCCGTTGGAGGCTAGGACGTCGATGATGACGGGGTAGGACTTGATCCTCCGCTTGCTAGCGGACCCTGCGAAGCCCACCTCGATCACCTCCGGGGGCAGACGCCTGAGGCCCAGGGCTCGGGCTAGGTCCTCCCGCACACAGCTGCATCTTGCTCCTGAGTCCAGCAGAAGGAAGCTGCTTCGTCCGTGCCCCGCGTCCCGCCGGCACACTGCAGCAGAAAAGGTTGCTAGGAGGGAAGCAGGAGTGCCCTTGTTGGCGGCGTTGAGGGCGGTCTGGTTGTAGCTGGTGAGGGTGTGCAGTTGCTGGTTGCTGGAAGAGGGAGTCCTCGATGGGGAGTTCTCCTGGAGCGCTGTGTGGTGGCGGCCCGTGCAGCCGTCCACCCGACAGCCTCCCCCAGCCGCCTCGCAGCTGGCCGCCCCGCCTGGATGGGCGCCGAGGCAGAAGTAGCAGAGCTTGCGGAAGGTCGCGTTTGCCCGCCTCTTGGCCGGGGTTGCAAAGACGTCGCAGTCCCGAGCCCAGTGAGTCGTCCCACTGCAGAAGGCGCATGGAGGCTTGCCCTTGCGGCTGTCCCGGTTGCCGCCGGCGTTGCCCCGCCGGCTGCCGCCCCCCTGGCACCCGCCGGGGCTGGGTCGCTGGGGCTGGCCTCCGTTGGAGCCCTGCTGGCGCTGGCCACCTGGGGAGCGCTGCTGGTGCTGGCCGAAGCAACCACCAGGGCTGGCACCAATGAAGAAGGCTGTGCCATGTGCTCCTGGCTCCTCCTCCGATCCACAGATCGCCCCCCGCAGCAGCTTTAGCTCCGCGGAGAGGACCTTCAATAGATCTTTCACCCCCAGCACCGCCGCCTTTCCCGCGTGCAGGCGCTGCTGCTGTAGGTCGCGAACAAAGGTGGGCGGTAGCTTCTCACAGAGAGCATAGCTGTGGGTGTCCAAGGCCACGTCGTCGATGCCGAGACTCTCGAGGCGGGTGACGATGAGGCGCAGGCTGTCGCTGTAGGTCTCCAGGCCCTCCAGGTCGTTGCTGAGCACCGGCGGCAGCACCGCCAGCTCCCTGAACAGCTGACCCTTGACGATGTCGGAGCGATCGTAGTTGTCGTCGAGGATCGCGACGGCGTCCCTGAAGGCGGTGTCGCCGTGGCGGTCGATGGGCTCCACCTTGGCCAGCGCCCGCCCATCCAGGTTGTGGACGAGGTAGGCAAACTTGTCAGGGCCCGGAAGCTGAGCGTTGCCCTCCAGGCGATGCCGGATCCAGTTGCAGAACTGCGCGTAGGCCCCCGGGTCGCTGCCGTCGAAAACTGGAAACTCGTGTTTGAGCTTTGGAAGAGAGGTCGGTAGCCGGGCTGGGTTGGGCTGTTGCAGGAGACCCCCGCCCCCGTTCCCGGCTGGCTGGATCGCCGCGAGCTGGGCGGCCGCTGCGGCCTGGGTGGCCTGCAGGGCCTGGGCGGCCTGGGCGGCCTGGGCGGCCTGAGCGGCCTGCGCAGCCTGGGCAGCCTGGGCAGACGCAGCGGCTTGTGCCGCCTGTGTGGCCAGCTGGTCCACCAGGCGCTGCTCATGCGCCGCAGCCTCCTCCCGGAAGCGCCATGCCTCCTCCACCTGAGCCTGCATCTGCTGTTGCATTACGGCCATGAGCTGAGCTAGCCCGCCCTCTAGGCCGCCAGTGGCTGCTGCCGGAGCTGGGCTGGCCTGGCCTGGTTGGCCTTGAGGTCAGCGCGGGGAACATAGGTGTAGTCAGCGGGCCCGCCCTTGTCGGGCTCCATGAGCTGGGCGTCCAGCATCTGGACGATGAGAGGTCGGGGCTCCTCGCGGCCTTGGGCCTTGTCGCAGTCGGGGCAGTTGGCGGTGAAGTCTGTGAGCTTGGTGCCGGAGTCGGAGGCTTGGAAGAGCTGCTGCCAGAGAGCGATCGGAGCTGAGCCAGGTGGGCGGAAGGATGCGTCCAGTCCCGCCAGGCACCAGGTCTTCTCACAGGTCCCGCACACCACTCGCTGCTTCGAGTGGGAGCCCTCCGCCAGCTCACCAGGGCAGGCTGTGCAGCACTTAGCCCGGCTCGCCAGAGGCAGGACAGGTGGTTTGGGGACCATGTCTGCAGTCTGATGCAATCGGATGAAAGGTAGGAGAAAAGAGTGGCCCGGAGAGGCGACGGAGTCCTCGGCGTCCTCGGCGTGCCCCCGCCTTGTCGCAGGCGGCCATCCAACAATCTCGGTATCGCTCCATGTTTTCCAATCGCTGATTTTACTCCGTCTGATGCAAGGTACCAAAAAAGTAGGTATGAAGACATTTGCGCAGAACACCTCCCAGTCTGGTCTATGAAAGCATGTTTGCTCTTGGTCCGTTGTGTCCACCAGCAAGCCATTAGTCAGTAATTTTAATTTTCAAAGGACCCAATTGTCATGGCATACAAATAGAGGCAAAATGTCCTAAGTCTCTGCACCCTAGGCCTAACACCATTTTGATGCAAGAAAGAGATCTATCCGCAGTGACTCACTCTGACTGTGACTCTGACTCTGACACTGACTGAGCTCCGTCTAGGCTTGGGGGTCTGGGCTGTGCCCTGTGTGGGGATATATATATGGCGGCCACCACGGGGGGCCGAAACGTGTCTCCTCCCTACAAAAAGAAGAATGACCGACGTTTAAAGTCAAGGAAATACATCTACTACTAGTGGAATCTGCTTCTAAGACAATTGCATTTTGTTTTAGCGTGCAGTCCAGTTGCTCTTTCCATTGCATGCTAAACCAAAATGCAGGTGGCTCAGCAGATTCCACTAGTAGTAGATGTATTTCCTTGACTTTAAACTCGGACTAATCCACTTTTTGGGAGAAAAGAGATTCACATTTGGCCTGCAGATGGTACCAGATATTTCTTCCACTTTTAATATAGTATAAAATGTATAAATAAAAATTTTATATTGTTGGTTATATATAGTTATATATTAAGATATTATTGGAAAAAAATAAATAATTGATAAAAAAATATTTAAAAATATAACGAAAAGAAAAGACTCAAAAATCAGGAATACAATGCAAATTTATTGGCAAACTAACATATTTTTGTGAAATTTTCATGATTTATACTTAGGGCAATCAATTTTTGGGCAAAAGGAGCTTTAATTTTGGCCTGCCGATGGTACCAGTTGCTTTCTCAACTTACAATTTCCAAAATAAAAATGATTGACAGAGAAGGATTCGAACCTGCCTGTTTCATCCAGCTATCCGATTGCTTAGACCACTACACCACTGGTGCATATAGGCCATTTGTTTAACTGAAGACTTATGAATAAATGAATATATTAGGCCCAGAAACCTGGGGAAGGGGGGTGTGGGGAAGAAATGAATACCTACTCTCATTTCAAGAATAGATGCGGAGGAGAAGGAGAAGGAGAAGGAGGAGTTCAGACAAATGGTTTTGAGTAGTTTTCTATTGTGTTCTGTCGTTTTTGGGCATTTTCTTGCGAGTTTTGGTCAATTCGATGATGCTCTTTCCAATGCAAAAAGAATCAGAACGATTGGACATTTCTGTGAAGTAAAAAATCCTTATCTATTTTAAGATCTAGCAATAACCCTGAAAACGTACACCTGGGTTGAAAAGAGGGGCTGGGCGCTGACACTTCGCTAATGCTCCATTCGCACCAGCCCAATATGCAGCCTGAGGTCTACGCATGCTACACTCAATTTCAGGCTACACAGCATGGCTACGAACATGCCCTCTTTTCCTCCTAAACTGATAATTGAGTGAAAATAACAGAGCAATAATGGCTAAAACCCTACAATTTGCTCAAAATGGACAGAAATTTAAGAAAAATGGCAAAATTTGATAACAATTGAGCATAAAATCACATTTTTCACAAAATTGCATTTTTGAGGATCAATTGACTGGGGACAAAGTGTCAAAGGAACATTTTTCTGAGACCAACTGTCAGAGGAGAAACTCTCCTAAATCCAAAGTTCCAAATCCAGCTATTTCCAAAATAGGCTATATTAAAAGTTGAAGTGAAAGAAGTGGGGAAAGGGAACTTGGGGAGTGGTGTAGTCCTGGACTGCCGCCTCCACTGCCTCCTGCGATGTTGCCATGAATTCACACTTCTCCAACCAAATCTCTTCTCTCCATCAGGCTTCGTTTGATATTCCGCTCAAATTCATCTGCCATTGCAAGGGTTCTTTGTGACTCATTTCCATATGGTCATCACTTTTCCTCCTGGCTTCTTTCCTTTCACTTCACATGGTTGTGGAAGAAGGTCTGATGATTGACTGAAGTATAGATCATCTTATGTTAGCGATTTCATCACCTCTTGACTAAAATGAGTTCTGGCTGTCTCTCTCTTTGCGCTGATGGGCTTGTTGCAATTGGGAAGCAAGGGGATCTCTGGCCATATAATTTCATCTTTCTCCACTTATTTTCAAATTTAGTCTTATTTCAGCTTAGCTCAATCTTGCCCTCTTTCTCCTCCTAGCCAAAAGGAGAAAAGAAAAGAGGGTAGAGAGTTTTCCAATTCCAGCTCACCTCAATCTTGCCCTATTTCTCCTCCTGTCTTGAGGAGAAAAGAGTAGAGGGTAGAGAGGTTCCCAATCTGTATGACATCTTATTCAAAGCTGCCAATCTAATCTTTGCTGTTGTGTTTTAAGTCTAGTTCTGTTCGACATCTTGATGGGCACTGTCATCACTCTGCATCTCACCATCTTCATATCAGAGTCTATCGGGTTGCAAGTCCTTCTCTGGCCCAGACGTCTCCTTTTTACTAGACAAAAGTTCTTTGGACATTTGACACCTGATCTTCTCTTTCTCATGGAATTAGCTCTGTGTCATTCTGCTCCCTTGCATCTCTAGGCAGCTTTTGGGGTACTAGGCTAGGCCTTTCCTCCCAGTCTAATATGTGAAAGCATCTTTTGGGGTACTAGGCTAGGCCTTTCCTCCCAGTCTGATCTTTGGGGTACTAGGCTTGGCCTTTCCTCCCAGTCTGGTCTTTGGGGTACTAGGCTAGGCCTTTCCTCCTAGTCTGGTCTATGAAAGCATCTTTGCTCTTGGTCTGTTGTGTCCACCGGCAATCCATTGGTCAGTAATTTTAATTTTCGAAGGACCCAATTGTCATGGCATACAAATAGAGGCAAAATGTCCTAAGTCTCCGCACCCAAGGCCTAACGCCATTCTGCAGCAACTCACTCTGAATGTGACTCTGACTCTGACTCTGACTGGGCTCCGTCTAGGCTCAGGGGTCTGGGCTGTACCCCTGTGTGCATAGGTATATATGCAGCCTGAGGTCTACGCATGCTACACTCAATTTCAGGCTACACAGCATGGCTACAAACAAAAGTCAAAGAAATACATCTACTACTAGTGGAATCTGCTGAGCCATTTGCATTTTATTTTTGCGCGCACTGGAAAGAGAAACTGAACTGTGTGTTAAAACAAGATGCAATTGTCCCTGAAGCAGATTCCACTAGTAATAGATGTTTTTTTTGACTTTAAACTTGGGGCAATTGAATTTTTGAATACTTAATACCAATATTTATATATATAGACTCTTAGCTCAAATCCAGGTGAATCCTCAGTACTACCCCCCGGGCAGCAGTTCAAAACATTAAAAAAAGTGAAAAATTAGTCTTATCACAAAATCCTTCTTCACAATAGGCGGGATGAAAACACACGTTTCTTTGACCAGAGGCTGGATAGGAATTTAGCTTTCACTTTGATCTGCTGCATTGTCAATAATTTGGGGCTTTGCAAAGAAAGAGCCGCTGGCGGTGAGCATGATGGAGCGGAGGGGTGACCAAGGCCACTGCAATGAGGCCTACACTGCGGACTGCTATCAACGCGTCAAGCTGGCCTGGCCAACCTGTAAAGTCCAGGGCCAGGTCACTAACTGTGCCGACTACACTAGCAACCGTATGTCCTCATTATTCACCAGAGCATGATGGAGCGGAGGGGTGACCAAGGCCACTGCAATGAGGCCTACACTGCGGACTGCTATCAACGCGTCAAGCTGGCCTGGCCAACCTGTAAAGTCCAGGGCCAGGTCACTAACTGTGCCGACTACACTAGCAACCGTATGTCCTCATTATTCACCAGAG